>NIUQ01000280.1:30026-58904 GCA_002796945.1 Plectus sambesii
CAAATTCTCTGAAGCCTTCGAAGAACATGGCTTTTAAAGATAGGGTCAGCGTGCTGATGGCAAGGTGATTTCCGCGGCGATCCCTTGATTCTCAACCCTGTTGTCTGGCCTCGCTGCCCTCTCCTTTTCACCTTCTATCGGTGGAGCCGTTCTTTTCCCCATGTTGTTTTCTCAAACTCTAACAACTGCACAGTATTGAAGCATCGTCGAGCGCAGCAGCTCATGGTCTCGTCGTAATGCTGTATAAGTACTGATTATTAGCCAAAAAATACGGGCTAGACCCATTAATAAACGAACTACAAAATTGCGCAAAATAATTGCTGTATGTTTGTATTTGAGACTGGCTATTTTGACGCGTCCCCTTCAAGGTTCAAGTAGAACGCAGGATTTGATGGCTGAACCTAATAATCAATTATCTCAATGCGGAAACTTCATTGCAGGGCGGGTTGTTCAGTTCTTATTGGTGATTTACTGACACTTATCTCGCCTGCAGTATGCGTATTTGCTCAACATTTACTGTCTGATTTAGATAAGGAAGGAAGTGTTATATGGCACGTCTGCTTTGTGCCTAGTTCTTAGATCGCAGTTCACGCCACTACTGCTTGAGCATAATGTCCTCTGCGACGATGGACTATTCGACTGTAAAGAAAACAATTAAATCGCTGTTCTGTTCGATAACGGTGGAACCAGTGATATTAATTATGTCAATATGTATGACGATGCGTTCCGTATTGAGTCCGAATTTGAACGAGTGGAAAATGATCAGAGAGTATGTCGACGAAATGCCAACGAACTTGAACAGTTCTTCTCAAATGGACAAATATTTCAACAAGCGTATTGTCGAATGGGATCAATACTATAGTTACGTCAACTTGCCTATTGGCTGTGTCAGCGGACTATTATATGGTACATTTTTCTGTTTAATACTGCTAACCGCGTAGTTTTTGTCTGCAGGAGCTTACGGCGATAACCACGGTCGAAAACTGAATCTAATGATTGGAATTGGTAGTGTGGCGGTGGACAACGCAATTACCATGTTTGTATGGAGTCGATCAGTGAATGCACCTCTATATTTCTTGCTTATATCAGCGGCTGTAAGCGCCGCGATGGGAAATTTCTTTCTTGTGATGAGTTCAGTTAACGCATTTCTGGCGGATATGTTCCCAGACAAGAAGGAGATGGGAATGCGAATGGTGTTCGTGTCCGTGGTGTTCAGCGTGGGCGGTCTGCTCGGATCACTCGGCGCTGGCTATTTCAGTCGGCTCTTGTCGAATATTGTCGTTGTCGCCTTCGCTCAGTTTTTGATCCTCATAGCACTTCTTTATTCACTCATTTTTCTGAAACAAATACCTCCAAAACGAACTAGCCTCATCCCTCCGCCTGAGCAACGGCGGCCCTTGTGGAGAAGGAGTTTGTCCTACGTTATCGACACGTGCAAGGTGTTTTTACGAAAACGGGATGGGCACAGAAGAGCGTTTCTTTGGTTATCCGTCGTTGCTGGCTTCGTCGACGATGCGGTGTTCTCTGAGGAAACGCGTAAGAATGCTTCGCTGCTAATATTATACTAATTACTACACTTACTACTATAACGGTAACGCCAGTTTATTACACGAGCCTGCATCCTGATTTTATCTCACTATCCAAACTCACATGCAAAATTAATTTATGAAATCAGATTTTCTCAAATCGAGTACTGAGTATTAAGACACTTGTATAAACAGAACCCATGATGTGTAATTTGATAAAGTGATGTGTGGGAGCGATTAATTTGAAGAATTCGTAGATTATAAAAGATTATGGTTCACGAAGGAACAGTATGGTTTCTTCGAGGCAACTGCTCGTTTCACAGTTGTTCTTTGCAGATCTTGTGGGGACCTACACTTTGCTGCTTCCATTCAAGTGGGACTCATCAAAATTAGGCGTTTACACTTCTATCCGATCAATTATTCGTAAGTAGCAGCAAATTCTATTAATCTGAGCGTATCCAGTCTCTATGTGAACACTTGTAGAGGTGGTTGGCATGGCCATTGGAATGATTGTCTTCGGAAAGCTGCTAAAGTTACGCAATACGACATTGATAATTATATCAATCACGTCGATGAGTGCGGCGTGTGCAGTCATTGGTTTGGCGAACAGCGACGCGATGATATTCGCCTCGCTGCCCGCCGGTATGTTCCACGGTCTTCTCAACCCGCTGACACTAACTTTCGTCTCGTGTCTCGTTGAACCGGATGAGGTCGACTTAGTTTTTGCAATAAAATGCATGATTGTTGTTAAAATATCAAATTTAGGTTGGAAAGGCATATGCTACGACCATGGTCGCATCTAAGGTGGCTGGGTTAGCTCAATCGGCGGCATTGCAGTCGATATATCGTGCGACAATCGACTGGTACCAGGGCTTCACTTGGTTGCTCATAGCAGGCATAGGACTGTTGTCGGCGCTCGCCTACCTCTGGGTTTACTTCAAAGCGAAGGCAGAAGGCATTGGTGAAGGCAACTCAGCAGACGCCGTTATAGAGCGGAGGTTGTCAATTAGCGCTGCTCACTCATAAGCATTCTATTTTTTGTGATAATATTTACTTTGTTCTCCACACCAAACTGAGGTGTTCGCGCAAATTTTGAGCAAAAAGTTGATAACATGCGGGTCCGCACGAATACACCCCGTAATATAATTTTGTGCGGATCTTGCAATTTATCGATATTTCGCTTACGCTTAAAAATGTGGGCGCACATCTCGTTTCGGTGTAGAGAATAGAACATGTATGTACGTAAAGAGAGCGAAAATGCGTTGGTATCAAACGAATCGAAGCGCCACAAGACGGGCACATGTTACTATCATGATATTTAGTGAGAAATGAATGAATCTGTCCAGTGTGTGCAACTACGAGATGGGTCACGAGTCGCGTAGCACACCTTCATTAATCTTCAGTCAACAAAGACTTGATGTATTTCTCGACGAGTTTACCCTGCTGCCAAGCGGCTGGGTGGAACCTGTAACGTGGTCGACCATGCTTGTCGACCAGGAATTTTTCAAAGTTCCAAGTGACGTCAGTTGACTTTATCGGATCCCAAAACATATTACTTTTCTGTCCAACAATGTCCACTGTCGGCTTACAGCTTTTCTGAAAATGTCATACTGTAAAATCAATCGACTAAACGGGCATAAGTACAGAACTTTCAGAAACGTGTACAGGGGGCTCTCATTGGCGCCGTTCACTTCCAACTTTCCCAGTATGTGCACGTCGTTGTTCGGCGACCAGTTGTTGCCCGGTCGAACGTACTTAAGCCCGTTCAGTATCTCGCGATTCTTCGCGGGTTCTTGAAGCAGGAACTGATTGCAGGGGAATGCCACAATTTGCGCTCCAGGATTACGACTTATCAGATCATTGAAGTCCAAGTACTGCTGGGTGTAGCCTGTTAGCAAACAAAAGATCAAGCGCCTGTATACAGTAACGCAATGAAGATCGGGTAAGTGCAGGAGCTCAGGAACCAATATAAAGCTGCTCTTACTCAGGTTCGTTTAGCACGCGATGTGTGCGAGATGGAAATATAAGAAGTAGCTGGACATATCCGCATTCTACTGCTCACTGAATACGTCTGCTTACCGCAAAACGTGGCGACATTCATCATAAGGAGCACTTTTCCTGCGTAGTGAGTCAGGTTGCGTCGCTCGCCGGTCAAAGTCTCGACCTCGAAGCTGTGCACAGAGCCGGTAGAGTGGTAGTCGTTGCATTCGACAAAATGCTCGTCATCGTTGTCACTTTGCGCGCCGCAGGCAGTCGCGAATAAGAAAATGAGAATAGGCGAAGCCAACCTCATTGTAATATCGTACAAAGTGATTCGCATGTGAAGAGATCAACTGAGCAATGATCGCCACTTTTGTGAACCAACGTTGCCTAAACAGATCCGGTTACTCGCTGCTCGCAGCTATGTTCAAAAATCAACTGTCTGCTATCAGTTTTCTGCGCTTATGCCGCATGCCTGGTTTGTTACAAATGGCGAGTTCAATTACATTTATGTTCGGGAGGGTATAAAGTTTCTACATGCATTCGCAAGCGTAGAGCACGTGTATCTGGTATCGAAAGCAAGTGACGGTTACAAAACGCTTCATGCTGTGGGACGTGCACATAACCGAAGGAACCCAACAATGAAATGGCATTTCACACCCTCCACAGCGAGTGCAGTCCACAAGAAATAATCAGAACATTATGAGCGAATCGCAAATAGAATTTTCGTTATGTACACATGAAAAGGCGAGCATGTGAACTGAGATAAGCATAATTCCTGACTCGGTGTCATGATAGCTTGCAATTCCGCTTAAACGCAATTATCTTACTGAAAGACCATTTTTAATTAGCGATAACGGGACGGAGCATTTTTTGAACATATGAGGAAAAGAGACGACGATGAGGAGGAGGCACGCAGAAAAATACGAAAGCTACTGGACGGCGACGGCAGTTTTCTTGACGCGCTTCTTGCGTTCGACAATGAGCTCGGGCCAGGGGCGTTTGATGGCGTTCTTGTTGGTCATGGACCGGGTGACCGGCCGCATGGGGGGTACGCGAACGGCGGTGGAGGCCATGGAGCAGCAGGAGACGACCATGGCGGCGCGCACGGCGGCCATCTCCTCGACGACGACGACTACGGGCTCGGGGTCTTGGCCGCCGGCGGTCAAGCGGGGTTCGTCGGTCGGTTTGGAGGCGGGAGGGTCGGGCGCGCGTCGAACCTTGACCGTTCGCGACGCTTCCACTCGACAGCTCGAATGGAGCTGCGGCATAATGTTCGGTCGCGGCTGAATCATGGGCTCGACCATGGGCGCCGGCATGGTAATGATACGCAGTCCATTTACGCTGGGCAGCGCTACCAATCGGCTGCGGTCGGGAGCCAAAGAGGTGGGGTAGCCGCCGGCCCACTCGTAGGGAAACACTCTGAGCGGCTCCGTGACGATTTGCTGATGGGCGATGAGGTGCTGCTGCTGACTGGAAGAGCTGNCGCAAAGACACAGCAGCAATGAGGTGAATGTTGCTGGAGTCGAGATGGGGCGTTCGATCGACGTAGATGTCAAAGAGGTAGACAGCCAGGTGCAGCGTTATGGAAGATAACGCCAGCGGTCGTCCGCGCTTTGACTGAATCGTTTGCGCCGTCATTTCCATCCAGTCGATGAGTCGACGACGAACAGCCAACTGAAGAACCAGACTTGGTCACAATAGCGTACATACTACACTCCTCGGCGCACCAATGGGGAATTTCCGCACAACCGCTGCATCGTTCGCTCCTCCTTTCGCATTTGTCTGTACACATCCAACGCCAGGCCGCCCGTATCGGCTTGGAACCAATTGTCGACCAAGTCCAACATCGTATGTATATGACGCAGCTTTCGCTAACGTTCTAAAAAGAATAATTGAAACTGGAAATTGTGCCGTTTAATTGCGACAAAACGAAGGCGATGTACTTAGCAGATATACTGCTATATTTATCACATAGACAGAAGAAAATGCCGCTTCAAAATTCATCACTGGTTTCTTTGCCGATAGCATCACGGGATATTTTTCCTTATTTTACGGTGAAATTCCCTTAGGATACCTAAATTTGCATAAAACCAACATATTCAAGCTGTTTCGGAGGAGCGAGACTTTGATTACTTGGAATGGATGACTACGGTATTCAATGGTGGATTGCGCGCAATGATGTCATTGTAACACGGTTCGTCTCGGTTGGTCTGTGACCACAAGCAGAAACGGCAGCTTCTGTTCCAAAGTAACACAATCGCTGATTACATTTGCAATTTTTCTATTATCACACTTAAACATTCGGCTTGCGAAGTGATCTCTTCGAAATGGCTCCGACACCAGTGGCGGTTATTGCTTCCGTCGATGAATTTTCTCGTTTCATCACCGACAATGCTCAGTAAGCATAAAGTTCCATTATCTCCACTTTATGAGTAGGAAGCCACTCTTTAGGCTACAAAATATCATTCTATCTAGATCATTTATTATCGCTCTAACAGTGGTTTTTACAGGTTGACAGCAGTGATTCATTTTTGGGCGTCTTGGAGCGAGCCGTGTGTTCAGCTGAATAAGAACTTGGAGCTGCTTGCGGCCGATGCAGACAATAGCAAGATTGTTTTTGCCAAAATAGAAGCCGAATTAGTGCCCGAAGTTTCACTCGCTCATAAGATTGTCGCCGTTCCCACGATCGTTTTCATTAAAGTAGCATTTTCTACTCCTGTTTCTACTCGATAGTGTGTCATCGTTGAAGCTTTACAGAACAAAAAGTCTTTTGACCGAATCGATGGCTTCCATCCCGCCGATGTGACCAAAAAAGTGCGTCAGTATTCTTCTGGTACCGTGCCGGCGCCTATTGCAGGGGTACCTGAGAAAAAGGCAGAAACTAAGGAGGTATGCAGGTCTTAGCCAAGATTTTGACGTTGTTGACTTGCGCAACTTTTAGGAATTGAACAAACGTTTGGAAAAGTTGATCAAGCAGTCTCGCTGCGTGCTGTTCATGAAAGGCAATCCGGACGAGCCACGATGCGGTAGCTTTTTATACTAAATATTTCATTTATCGTTAGAAACAGATTTAACGAAAGGTGCATATAAGAAGGGGGTANGTATAACGGCTTGTTTTCCATGGTTTGTCAAGATAATGCAGCGGGCAATTGTGCTGATAAGACTCGTTTCAGGATGAAGATATATTACAGGAAGAAGACCATTCAGATTCAGACTTTGTCGCCGACAGACGGGAGAAGCTCGATCTCTGTATGGTCGACGTATTTCATTTTATCAAGAGAGTTCATAATATTCCCATCGACGCAGGTAGCATTAGTTTATTAGCAAATGATTATTCCTCTCTATTCTTTTAGCAGACGATGTTCACTGGCTACCAGAAACGAGCATTCAGAACGATCTCTACGAGACGTTGAAGCAAACGTTTGACGAGCAGCTTCTGATGGCGCAAGACGTCTCCACCGTCTCTTTCATTTGGTTCTATTTATGCGGTCTGAACGAGGTTAGCTTGTTTCTTTGCGAAACCCTCGCTCGAAGCTATACGCAAGTCTCCAACTACTTCCTCTTGCAGACGTACTTGAACGACTTTCTACAGTGGCTGTGGCGTTGGGTTGTCTCACCGCAGATGGGCCAGTCGACGGCAAAGAAATCTCATGGAGCGGCGTGCTACCTCGCAGGCTTTTTGTCGCGTGGACACTACATCAGCACTGAGTATATATATCGATCATTTGACGTCATCGTCCCTGAAAACACCTTTCACGTTTTGCAGACTGTCCAAGGAGTGGTTGCTGAAAATGCTGCAGTGGGCCTCCGATTACGTGAAGCAGCAGGCCGATCAGTCGCGACAATCCGCCATAGGACTCTTCAAGCACGGCACCTTCTACGCCGTCTGTCAAGCCATCTTCCTCGTCTTCTGCTTTCGCTATAAAGAATTTATGGGGAAAGACAGGCATGGTAGATAGTTGCAATGTTTATTGGAGAGTTTGTGCATGGTGTTAATTGCTTATATTGTAGGAACGAACGAGATCAACCAGTGGAATCTTGGACACATCGTGCATAGCAGTTTGTGTCCTCTGCGCTTTGTAGCCTGGCAAGTCGCGCTCTGCTTCGCGAGCATCAGCCGGTACGCCAGACTTGACTGTTTACTGTTTGTCGATGTTAGTTAATCGGTCTCTCCTCCTGTAGCTCACTGCAACTCGTCTACTGCGCACACGTGCTCGATACTGTGTCGAAGAAAGCGAACGACGGGTCGACGGATGCTGTCGATACAAAAAACGCTTTCGAGGGATTCTTCCCATTCGATCCCTATCGTCTCCCTAGGTTGGTATATTGTTCGTTTCATATTCAGATTTATATATAGAGAATAATTCTTAATCTTCCTCTCAGCCATTGACCGAGCAAGAATTTGTAAATAAACAAAGACGAAGTTGACTCTTCGTTAAAATTACAGTCAAAATTAACACAACAAGAACTCTTAGATTGAATAAGGCCAGTTGCTTCGAAAACCGATAGCGCCTCATTCAATCAATATACGCGCATAAAAACCAACAAACGGCTTTCATTTTTTGGTGAAACATGGTGTTCAAGCACCTAAAAGCGAGCTCATCTTTGCCACCTATGATATCTGGAGAAATTTCTTGTTAGGATCTAAAAATTTTGAATATAATGACGCGGAGAATAATGCTGCTATTTCAGATCGGCCGATAATGTACGATCGCTTTACCGGCATTTCTCTCCTTTGGTATCGGACGCGTCGAGTCTGGCGGACGAGATGAAGTGGAACAGAGCGCGCGTGGCGCGTCAGTACAAGACTTCAATCGGCCCGGACGAGGACGACTTCCTCATGGACGTGTTGTCGACGAGTGTCGGCGACAAGGACAAGGAGAACTATCTCACTCTTTACGCCGCTTCCCCCGGCTTGCGCCAACTGAGCGACTCTCTTCAAATGGAGATGTGAAACAACTGCTACTACTCTACTGAACTCTTCATTGTGATTCGAGCGCTAGCTCGACATTATGTCGGCTTGTAGGCGTTGTTGAAAAATCGTTGAAATTTGTCAGTCAGAATACTCTTGAGAGGATTCTAATAAATGATTGCTTTAAAGGTACGAGTGGCTGCGAGTGTACTTCAATATGCGATGAAAATAGTCACCGCCGGTCCTCGAGGCTGTCACTGATTTGTTTATTCATAGCTGAACAGTTTTAAATCGACGTTTGTTACAGGTACAAGACAGCCGCTTCGCGTTGAAACACAGAATACACGACTCGCTTGCCAACGGTCGCGTTTGAGTAAGTGGAAATTTTTCAGTCACTTTTTTCGCATTTTTATATTTACACAGTTTTTTTGCTGAGTGAAAGGCTGAGCGCTCCACCGGAAGAATGCTGCACGCTCGATTGTCTGCCTGCTGATCATGGAAGTCCCTCTCTTAGGCGTAGGATAGTATTCTAGTTTGAACCTCAGCCTAAAGCGAGCGGCATTTGCACGGTCGACTGGCAGGGAAGGTGGCTAATATCGTGATTCGAGACACGTGCTCTTAATAACTCTGCTCAGCCATATAATTTAAAATTAAACAATTCCCAATCGCAGGTTTAGTTGCTATGGTAACCAAGATTCCACGTGTCCAGAGGGAAATCGAAAGTTAAGAATAGAAGCGCGACTAAATCGTTTCGCAGCGAGACCAGAAAACTTGATTTACAATACACACACCATTTCCACTCTAACAGCGACACTTTCCAATTCAAAGAGGACAATATTTAATTTGAAGCTATATGGCAAATACCCTCTTTAATTTGGAAAGTGTCCTTATTAGAGGGGAAATGGTATAAACGAAAAAGTTGAGAAAAATTGAGTCGCGCTCTATATCTCGGTTGTCAAAACGATGGGTTCTCTGACTGATTGCGCGGCGGTGGCGCTGGCGGAGACGCTCTTTTCGTTTTGGGCGCTCGAGTGCTGAAGGACATATTTGCGTATGCCCCGCTGAAGGCGCACATCCTTGTACGCGTAGAGAATCGGGTTGTAGAGGGTAGAGGACTTTGCGCACACCGACGGTAGCATGGCCATCCATGGAGTGACTATTCCGATCGGTCCGTATTGACCGAGGAGCGCGACAGTGCCGTAGGGAACCCACGCCGCGACGAACACGCTGATGATGAGCAGCGTGAGACGCGCTATCTTCAACTCCTTGTCCAACACGCGCTGCCGTCTCTTCGCTCCCTGTTCGATTACGACGCTCCCTCCCACGATGAGACCAGTAGCTTGCTCCACGCAGAAGGCTGTGCCTTCCGACGACGACGACGGCGGCACGGTGCGCGAAATGTTGCGATTGCGATTCGTGCGGCTGACGTGCAGGCCGATGCCGACGTAGCAGTAGATGATGACGCACATCGGCACGCCCAGGCCCAGCGCGAACAGACCGAGGATGAAGATGCGCGTCGACAGCGACCGGTCGATGTAGTCGAAGCAGCATGTGTTGAGAAAGCCCGCCGCCACGTACTTGCCGAGACCGTACAGCGGTGGTGTTGTCACCTGTAAAAAACATCGTTGCAAATTGAATGGTCCCATTGCTTGCATGACGAACCATCGCGCAGTATAACCACAGGAACGCGATGATGGCGAGGCGTCGTTTCGCGCTCATATGCGCCCACTTGCTCTGCGGCATGGTGACGCGCGCGTATCGCTCGAAGGCGATGGCGGCGAGCGACGCGATCGACATGAGGCCGCAGAAGCCCTGGCAGATGGCGTAGAAGACGCACACTGAAAAGGGTTGAGGATGATGCAATTGAGACGGGCTGTGCGGAGATCAGCGTACTGTTGTAGGAAAATTGCCAAATGCCCATGTAGCTCGAGTAGACGAACATGTGATAAGTCAGTAGCGGACTGATAAAATCGCTCAGGCAGAGATTGATTGTGAACATCTTCTGCTTGCGAAGGGTTGGCGACCTGAAATTATTTCTCCTAGTCTAAGTATCGTATACGCATTGTCTTTGGCTTTGCTTAGCAAAACTCTTCAGTTTAAGTAACGAAATAGGTGATGAGTCCCGATACTCGGTGTTTTCTGCGTCAGCTGTGGCAGTGTGGGGCTTGTTTTATCCCAGTGCTTTTGGTGGCTCGTACGTGCATTCGCCACACGATTTCTTTTATAGAAATGGAAGTGACTGTTGAGTTGGCAGAGAAAGACTTGGAGCAGCTGAGAACATTGCTGGGGGTGGACGGGTCGCAGCTGATCGATTCGAAGCTGAACGACTCGCAACGGGCGCAGGTGAAGCGCTTGTTGAATACCGGCGAGGCAACGATCGACTCCATAAAGGCGTTAAGTGGCCTGCTCAAGGGCGCATCGATCAGAACTCACGAACTGCTCGAGCGAGCCAGTATCACCCTCCCCTCTCCGCCGCCGCCCCCGCCCAGGAGCCCCGAGCTGGAGGAACGGATCCAACGCTTGAAAGCGGTCCAGGTGCGTCCCGAACGGAAATCGGATTACTGTAGTCACGGATTTACGTTCAGGCGAACAAAGAGTACAAGCTGATGACGGCGAACGTCGACAGCAATCAGCGATTCGGCAAAGTCAATCTTATGGACGACTTCGGTCGCGAGATGCAGACGGTGAACAAGCAGGCGGTGGCAGTGTTCAACACGGTCCTGACCGTCGCCGGCGCTTTCGCCTTCGGCTTCTTCGGCATCGACTTTGCCTATCCCAGCGCGCGTATGGACTTTGCGGTGAAGATGATGTTTGGACTGGTCATCGCCACTATTGTCTTCTTCGCCGATTTGTACTTTATCGTCAAAAACATGAACATAGACGAAAATGCTCAGCTTGATGCTGGCAAGAAATCCCAGTAATTAAATCATTCCTACTAGCTCCGTCTGCCAGCTCCTTGCTAATGTTATTGTGGCTCGCATTGTATGATAGTTCGCGCTGCTCTACGGTGCCTATATCACTTTGTACATCAGTGATAGCTTCACTTACTCGAATAAAACTGTGAACGCCCTCTATAGGCTCGTGCACTGAAAATAGCGCCTGTACGCGCCCTCTATCTAAGCCCTCGGTCGGAAAATGGCCCCAATTTTTTTAGTGGAAGCGGCCTGGACGGTCCTTTTGAGCGCTTGCTCAATGGNAGCGCCTGTACGCGCCCTCTATCTAAGCCCTCGGTCGGAAAATGGCCCCAATTTTTTAGTGGAAGCGGCCTGGACGGTCCTTTTGAGCGCTTGCTCAATGGGTTGAGTCAAAGTCGATCGTTTCACTAAAGTAGCTGAGATACAATCAAAAGACTTTTAGTATTGGATTTTTTGCAGCTTGAGGGTATCCTATAGAGGCCAATTTCATCTAGAAAGGTCAATTTCCGCGGGCCGAATTTAATTGTTTCTTACCGTAAGAATGTGAAGCAGACCAATCCGTTGCCAATCACCGATAGGACGCCAGCGATAGCGACGAACGCGCCGAAACCGAACAAAACGGGCTTGCTGGGCGCTTCGAACGTCAGCCAGTAGGGCTGGAAGATGTCCGAGTGGTTGAAGGCATAGTCGCCATGTTCGGGCCAGTTGGCGATGGCGATGGCGCGAGCGGTGTCCAGGACGAGCGGGCGGGACGTCATCGGATGGGACTGTTCGATCGGACGATCCAGGTAATGTTCTTCGGATGGCGTGTCTCCGATCGGACTGACGTAAGCCATAATCGTTTCCTTGTCGCTGTAAAATATGCAGCTGACTGCGCGATTAGTTTAGGTTACTCACGCATCGACCTCACGCACGTCCTAAATAACACACTTTGAAGCATATATCCGTGTTTTGGACTCTGCGCGCTGACTTAGCTATCAGCTTTTTGATCTCAGCGTTCGTGCTCTCTAATAAAATCAGTTTAAGTCACGTCAGGGAGTTGGAGGAACATGTCTCCACCTCATTGTTCCTAATTGGGTTTCTCTAAGCTGTATCGTTCGAGCGGAAATCTAATCATGAAAAGTTGAACACATGGTTTAATTTGATCGTCGCAGCACTATCAAGCAGCTAAACGGCACATGAGCAGCAATAAATGAAACGCGTCGGCGCCGCCGGACATTGGGAGCAAATAGTCGTTTGCAATCGATTTAAGACGTCTCAGTCTTTGAGCGAGGACCAGACTGATGTCATATCACTGTTGTAGACGCGGATGAGAGATGGCCGTAAGAGGCGGCGACAACAGCTACGAGGAAGATCCGCTGTGCTGCTGCGAGTACGTCGACGCCGACGGGCAGCGAACGCATCTGCTCTTCGTCGGATGCGACTGCGAGGCGCTCGACACAATAGTCGACAGGTTAGGCCAAAGAGCCCGCGTCAGTTATGACACATTAAGTCGGCACCTCAGCTGTCGATGGCCGGCGCTCGCCGGCACTCGTTAGCATGATGACGTGACGGCGTCGGACGAGGCTCGACTAACACCGAGCATTGATCACAACTCACGTGGCGTTAGCACTCGGATTAACGGCGACTGTTTGCAGATTGATTCGTGGACAGCGAGTACCACAGGACACAGTCACACGTCTCCTACGCACCCTCGACGATCGCGCCCGGCTACCATCGCTCAGACCGCAGGGCGCCGTTCGCGTCGGCATCGGCTTCTTCTGCGCCTTCTTCTTCACAGCTCTCTTGCTCCTATTGCTCTCTATACATCCAGTTGTCACTGCAATCCTCATTATCTCACTTCCGTGCTGCGCCCTGTTCATTCAGAGAACTATTCTGCGCTACTGGGTTGATAGTCGGTAAGCTACACTGCCAATCATTTCTGGCCACTATCCAATTATCGATCCAATTCAGCTTCTTTTACTACTGGTCATTGTGGTCATTCATATGGCTCGGTCTGCTGTTTTGCTGGATCAATGGTCGACAGTTGTCGTTGCACGCCTGGCTCGCAATGGCAGTGCTATACGGGACGGCGATGTTTGCCTTTTGGAAGACGAAGCGCAACAACAAATTTGCGCCGATGTGTCAGAGACTGGCATCTGACGGCGTAGGCGAAGCCGAGTTATGTCGTCATTGTGATGCGGAACGGGTAGCCAGGCGAATACACTGTCGAGTATGCGACGGATGTGTTGACCAAAGGGATCATCACTGTGTTTGGTGAGCGAAGGAGGAGATCACAAGGGGAACGCCTCGCACTGACACACGTTGTTTAGGATCGATTCATGTGTGTCTTCCGCTAATCGCATTTGGTTTCGTCTCGGATTGATTACTGCGCTCGCCTGCGCTCTTCTCGGGATATTTTTGTCGACAAGTTCATCAAACTTCGTTGAAGGCCGCATAAACATGTAAGTACTTTTGGTCGGATCGAAAATCGTTGCTAAAAATTAGTTTATTGCAGACACGGTCTCACATTGGCAATAATTTCATACTCGTCTGTGATTGCATTTTTACTTTTATGTGCACTTCTAAAAGAAGCGTACGTGCTAATATTATGATAGTTGAAACTGTAAATACAAGTCTCTTTTTATCGCTTTGCGAAAAAGTACACTACCAGTATATGTAAATAGTACATCACAAGTAGTACCCTGTGAACAATTAATTCTGTTGTAACAACCGCATCTTTTCTGGAAGACCACTTACTTACACTTTATATCTTGTAAACTTATACATACCATTTCCACTTGAAAAAGGATACTCTCCTAATCAAAAAGGACATTTTTCGTATTTGATTTGGCTGGGAAATATCCTCTTCAAATTAAAACGTGTCCTGCTTGATCAGGAAAGCGTAGTTATAAAGAATAGAAATGGTAAATATCAATCAATTAATTAGAATCTTCGAGAATTTTTTCGTCGCGGTGAGCGCGTTGTCGATGGCGCAAGAAGCCGATGCTGATAGGCGAAGCGAGTAGACGTTTCGCCTTGTTCATTATCATAACAGTTCGATGCGCGTCGAATTGGGCGTCATCCGTGGTATTGGTGTCGAGCGCCGCCGTTTGAGCAGTAATAGCGTCGCCGGTCGTCGTCATCATCAACGTGCGACCGAGCAAGAAGACGGCCGCCAGCACTGTCAGCAACATGAATCCCAGCCCGGCCGTCACGACGATCACTACCAATCGGTCGAACACTCTGCCCACACGGTTCATGCGCAGTCGATGTTTCTTGGGCAGGCGCAGGGCCACACACTCCTCGCTGTCCAATACCTCGAGTGGCACTTCGAGTGCCATTGTTCATAGCGCGTCAACACTCTGATGTCACACTTCAAAGAAACGCCCGTCTTATAACGCCTGAATAGAGAAAAAAGGTTGACTTTCGATGAGAACGCGCGCTTTGTCGCACTAATTCTACGTGGCAGATTAAAGGCGCTTTCCTTCGCTCACTCGCCATAGCGATAACAGATCATAGTAAATAGCACGGCATTTACCTTCTCGAACGTAATCTTTGAGAACGTGATTATTTCGACCAACTACAGTATTCCGTGCAATTTAAAACGTCGCACGAGTCAATCGCAATAAAATAGAGCCACAAGAGATAAATGCGAAATTAATAATTCATATCATACGCAGCTGTATGTCAAATTTCTTTAAATTTGACAGAAAGTTTAGTCTTTTACCTCTGTGCTCATGCAGAGCATACCGGAGACGAGAGGATGCGTCCAAATTGAAGAGCAGAGAGCTTGTGCACTGCGCTTGCTTGAAGAAGTTCCAGCAGATGCTCGAATCGATTCGACCAAAGGGTCAGCGGAGCGTGACGCACGTTGAGTCGGCACTCGCTGGCAGACTAACGATGACCCAAGGCGGTCATTCGTAAATATTGATGTCATCGGTCGATTGCCGTTCCTTCGCCGTGCATACGTCGCAGTGAATTAGAGCTGTTCGATAGAGCACAGGACTGCCTGTCCGCTTCGCTCATCAGCAGTCGACGCGAGAACCGTAATTTCTCACTTGTTTCCTGGGCAGCAGCATGCGCAGGGCCGCCGAGTCGTTCCGCTCGGATGCACTTATCCCACGACGGTGATTGCGCCGTCACTCGCGCGTCCACCTTTCGCTTAATAATTGTTGAAATCACTTTTGTCTCTAAAACTGAATTATTACATATTCATTAAAGTACATCATCATATTGTCTCATAAATCAAAAAAATCTGATAAATACAGGTTTGTTCTTCAGCGGCCTATTTTCATAAAACTACTGTAATAAGAACTGTTACGATTATCCTAGTTGGAATCATAATAGTTACGATCAATCTGGTGAATACACTGCAAATTTGACATTTTGACAATTAAATACTTTCAATTTATAAATTTACTGACCCAAAAACTATAATTTAAGACTAATCTCATTAGCTTTCTCAGAGAGAAAACTGAGTTAGCGATCACGAATGATAAATTAACTTTCCATACTAACGTACTGTAGAGAACTATCTCGTTCCCTTTTTTAGATTTCAGTACAATGGGTGTGTGTGACTCAAATGAACAAGTTGAAGCATCAGAAAGTGAATGGAATGCGACTTGCAGATTACTTCGTTTAAATGGTTACGTGCGCGGTTAGACGAATCAGTTATAATTTTGTTGTTGAAAGAACTAATTTAACACCGACCCTGGATGGTCTGACCCATTAGTGCACAGTTAAATGCAAATGCTTCGCATTAGATGCTAGCCGCAGGGGGCTTCAGTTTAATAGCTCTTCTTACTGCGAGCAAAATAAGAAGATACTCTAACAGTCTTCTCCAGCTCTTTTGAGACCGAAATATTTTAGCACACTTCATTCCGGTTCGCTTGAGCAAGGAAAAATTATCAGTCGGTGCAAATGAGCAAATACAGATTGCAACATGAACGCGGCTTGATGGCAATAACTAACGTCGAGGAAGGCAAATTAATGCCAATCTATCAGCTGTGTGCAAACAATGTTATTAAGACATCACAGGAATTACATCTTGGCTGGAAGGTGACTCGTAATTCTTACCTCCCATATGATTTACATAAATTAACGTACATAAATAATTTCGAACTGCTTTATCACTCATAGTGTGGGATATTTGCAAGACTATATCAATAGAGCAAAGGAGAAGATATCCCCTGTGGCAGTTTGAGCTCAAAGGGATTGAAGATTTTTTATATTGTGTGCTAGAAAAGACAGCCAGCCCTAACAACCTAGCGAGACAGGCTAAATTCAGCAAAGGGCTCCAGCTGAGTACATGGATCGGTGCATCTCTTGGTTAAATCGACTTCAGGTGCGCTTTTCCATTATGCACTATAAGAGGTGAGCTACTGATCAACAACTAGGCGGTGTTATTCACCGTCAAGAAGCCTCAGCCTTCGAACTAATAGTACGATCGAATGGGCCGCGTCGTCCGCAGCATGCTCCAACATCACAAGCAAGACGACCGCTAATTCAGTAATGGTGACTGGTGGTGGCGATGTATTCTCCCTCAGTCGATGGCATTAGCGCTGCTGGTGGCACCAGGGGTCAGACAAGGGGGATGTTTCACCAGAGTACACGTAGAAGAACATTAGGTTTACCAAAGTTTAGGTGTACTTATATTTCCATAAAACCTATTTCTCTATTAATTTCCCTTTCCCTTTCAGATGATTAGTGAGCCGACATTCATAATCGTCAACACCTTCTGTTTAATCGCCCTTTTGGATGCGGTCAACGATGTCAACTTGGCTTCAGCTTAGCTAGACTAACGATCATTGCCTCATATAATTATCAGCCGTGCACGGTATCATCCGTACAAGCAGCGGGGAAGGTCTTAAAAGACAGTGTGTCGCAAAATCTATGAAGCGATTCTGATTGTTATGATGATAAATTTCTTCAGTATACGGTACCATCGCTCAAAGGTACATATTTGTATTAGTCGCTTAACTGGCGTGCCTGAAGGCTCTCCATTGTTGATTGTATTCTTTATATTAAGGCACCATTTAAGTCGATTTTTTGATATATACCGTCAGTGCTTCACACAGCATAACATTCCAGTTGGCATATGAACATAAGAATATTGTAAACACGCGCAAAAATTAATGCTTTCAAATACCAGTTAACTGGAAACAAAGAAAAGCATACAAAAACGAGATCAAAGTGAACCACTCGCGACTGCTCTTGCGTCTGTTTGAGTGCAAATTGTTGCAATAGCTAAGTTTCTATCCAAGAAGACTGCTATTGTGCGTGTACCCTGACGACATTTGCATATCTATCTTTTATGCATCATGATAACAAAAAAACCTCTTTTTTTCTGTCTATACACTAATTTTTGTCATGTGTTAAGCGAAAACAGATTTAGCGAACCATTTGTTATCGTTCGCATGCGCATCGCTTGTCCAAACCAACTAACAGAGGTGCAAATCGCTCTGTTATTAGCATATAAGCGCATCTGTTTTCGCTATGCATATGACAAAAATTAGTGCAAAACCCGAGAAAAGAGGCCTTTTGTTTTTGTGATGCATAAAAGATAGATATGCAAATGTCGTAACGGTACATGCGCAGTAATTACGTGTGGAGCAGACAGATCGTGAACTTTTGTAGCTAAAAAGCAAGCACTTGGAAGCGGTGAAGAAAAAGTGTGAAAACAAATCGCAATCATCCCCTTTGGTCAGCTATGTTCCTCTAGCAAATACATATAAACGGACAATAAAAAGCATAGGGAAGTGTAGGCGCCTACGCCAGCAAGCTAGCTACAGTGGGCGCACGTACGGTGAATGCATAGCCAACAAAGCTACTCCCACACACAAATGGCTTGTGTCAGCGCGTCGACCAGTACGACGCCACCCGACTGATACTGACTTTGACTGCGATCATAAGACCAAATAACACGATGAGCGCAGTCGGAATTCCCAGAAGACCCACTGATGATGATGATGCTTATGAGAGTGACGAAAAATAAGATATGTGGCTTAAATTAATTGTTCAGACTCCTTTCTCTCCTTGATGGTAAGTGTATCCCTTCTGGCGCCCCTTCTCCAGCACACGTCGGCGAAGAACGACATTGACTGATGAACGATGAGGATGATGAAAATGGCGACGACTATGACAATGATAAGAATAACAGTCATGTTCGTCTTACCATAACTGTTATTGACGTCCTTGTCCTGGCTCTTCGTTACCATCGGCTTCGGCGGTGGCGGCGGCGTTTGCTTGCGTGTTGAAGTCGTTACCTTCAACCTTGGTGCCGGCGGCGGCGTTTGCTTGCGTGTTGAAGTCGTTACCTTCAACCTTGGTGCCGGCGGCGGCGTTTGCTTGTGTGTTGAAGTCGTTACCTTTGACCTCGGTGCCGGCGGCCGCGTTTGCTTGCGTGTTGAAGTCGTTACCTTTGACCTCGGTGCCGGCGGCGGCGTTTGTTTGCGTGTTGAAGTCGTCTCATCTGTCGACTTCGGTGGCAGCGGCTGCGTTTGCTTGCGTGTTGAAGTCGTTACCTTCGACCTCGGTGCTGGCGGCGCCGTTAGCAGGCGTGTTGAACTTGTCTCCTCTCTCGACTTCGGTGGTGGCTGCAGCTTTTGCTTGCGTGTTGAAGTCGTTACCTTCGACCTCGGTGCTGGCGGCGCCGTTAGCTGGCGTGTTGAAGTCGTCTCCTCCGTCGTATTATCGTCGGTGATTGAAGACGGTGGTCGTCCCAATCCCTCGTCCGCATCGTCCTCGTTGTTTAAGAATTGTGGCTTGCGAACGTCGGCGCTGCCTTCGGCGACCTTGTTGGGCTCCTCCTCGTCGGTTGATTGCGCTTGGGCGGTGGCGATCAGAACGGCCAAAACCGCCAGCAAAATCGTCCACCGACGCATCTTGACAAATGTGACGCTAAAATTGGGAGCTACTTTGGCGACGGCAGGGACGGTGGCGGTGGTGTTGGTGGTGACGTTGGTAGCGGCTAGCCGATCCGCTTCCAGGCGCTAATAGCTGAAACGGTGACGTGAAACCTGAGCCAACCAATATTGGAGACGAACGAATAGCACCGTGTCCTATCTCGCGCAAGTTCGACTGATGCGGTGACTGTTGCGAGCGCCGACTGATAAGACGCACAAGGCGAAATGAAATGAGATGAAAAATCAGCTTTACCAGGAAATGCCAGTGTGCAGTGTAACCTTGGAGTGAAGTATGATAAAGGGCGCGGCGCGCCTCAGTCAGACAGGTATGATGTCATTTGGTACATGAAAGCTGCTGAACAAGAAGACTCACACACGCAATTTAACTTTGGAATTATGTATGATAATGGGCAAGGTGTGGCGCAATTACACAAAAACGGCAGAACAAGGAAAGTCAGCTGCTTAAAATAACCTTGATTTGTTATATGAAAATTGACGAGGTGTGTATCAGTCTCATGAGGAAGCTGTCAAATGGCACAGGAAATCAGCAGAATAAGGAGATGCGGATGCGCACTGAAAGCTTGAAAAAGTCTAAGAAGGGGTAGTGCATTGCTTGCTTTTTCAGGCGATTAATATGAACTGAAACCTCAGTAGTTCTTCTATCATTGTCAATTCTTCGAATGAAAATCTGAAAAAATTGTTTGTCTAATATAAATAGGCTGTTGTGAGTGTAAGAAGAGACACTCCTTATAACGTGCTAGAGCTGCGCAACGTTTGCTAACTAGAAAGGTATGCTGTGGAATAATAAAGCATGCGACCAAAACAGTATATACACCGTAAATTGAGAGCTTTACGTAAGTGGATGTCAGTTCTGTATAACTCCAGTCAAAACCCCGATGGTATTCTTGCATCTAAGCAGAGGGTTACGAAGAGGAAGCATTTAAGCAAAGAGGTCGCAAAAGAACGATCATAATCGATATATTCACTTACGCGTAGTTCCATTGGTGTAGTTGCTGGATTACTCGGAGGTCTTGGCGGAAAAGCAATCCTAACGAACAATGAGCCAGCTCTGATCAAATGAATCTTGGTCGATCACTGTGACTGCGCAGTGTGAGAAGCATGAATAAAAGAAAAACTTCAACTTTGTTTCAACGATTCGCGTATCATATCAAACTTAATTTAAGAATAGCTCAAAATTAATAGTATAAAGCGAATGGAGACCGAAGCAGATGATATCATCCCTTCAGTTCGTTTGGATCACCATGAACCATCTCAGGGGCTTCATGACTGCTCGCGACGAGTCGATGCGATTCGCCACCGATATCTTCGTTGCATTCGGGACACTCGGCCCACTGCATCGCCTGACCGCTGCTCTCCGTCATCATTGAGCCGCGAAGCTTGCTACTCTTTTCGCCGGCTATTTTGCCGCAGGGAACGTCAATGCGATGCTTGCAATTGGGCCTTTTTATGGAAACTAACGTAGTGCACGTAACGAACATTGGATCTTCGAAGCAGCGCACGTCCATTTGGTGACCGCAGCTGAGTATGCGTCGAACGATCGCCTCGCATGATGTCGTGCACGGCTGACTGCAGCGCGCCGCACACTTGTGGCCGCAGGGAAGTACGTTCTTGCATGGAACTTTGCAGGCAATTTCGTCCAACTCGAGATAGCATGCGGCTTCAGTTTTATGACCGCAGTGCAACTCCTTAATGACCATTATCTTGCAGTCGCCGCAGTCCTAGAACAGACGACAAATACGCGCTTTTTACAAAGTTGAACATGCACTCGGATTTATGAACATTAATAAAGCTCAGAGGCTAGTTAAGATATGAAAATTGACACCGGCAGTGTCATATATGAAGACTGCTACCTGATCGCATCGCTTTTTACAGGGATGCTTGAAAGATGACGGACAGGTCCGAGCGCACGGCTCGGTGCAAACGACGCTTTCATGCTGCGGGGGGTCGTATGCGTGACACGGCTTGCTGCAAATGTGACCGCACTCGAGTAGGGCGCTGCACCGCTTTTGGCAGCCCCCTTCCGGACATTTAATGTCAAAGTCTTTCGCAGTCGCAATCGTCTGTAACGCAATCAAATGATTATCACCAAAGCAGCAAAAATATAATTTTTCCTCTTTATAATCCTTCACACCATGTGCACAAAAAAGCTGATCAAGTCGAGAAGAGAGCTGAGAATGGTTTCTATCAGCCCCCCGTATGAAATTTACCACCTCCAAACATTCTGCTAGACAGAACGTGGCCTTATACCGTAAGCAATCTGAACAGCCCATGTGAGCAGTGACTGAGTAGGTTGATTTAACGAACCTCTTGTGATCGCATTTCTTATTATAGAAAATCGATTAAAACCTATCCCAAACCTGCTCGAATCCGTGCATAACACATTTGACCGGAAGACTGCGTTGCACGGCACCGACTTGATCAAGCGACCGACGGATCTTCTGCCACAAATCGCTATGTTTGGCGAGAAAGTCGAGGTTGGCCAAGCAGAACAGACCAATCTTCGCGCGAGAGAGCGCGACGCACACTCGATTCGGTACCTGCAGCAGGCATCGTTTGTACAATCGCGTCAACTAGTTACTAAATAGCGTACATTGAGAAAGCCGATCTTCCCATCAGGGTTGTTACTACGGACGAGTGATAGAATGATAATATCCGATTCCTCGCCCTGGTAGTTGTCCACAACTTCGATACGCACTCCATGACTCGCGCCCATTGCATTCACCGCCAGCTTGCGCGTCAGAAGCATCTGTTCCTTGTAGGCGCACAGTACAGTAACCTAAAAAGCATCATATAGATATTGCAGAGCAAATGAATGCGTATTCTACCTGTTGAGGTTGATAGTTTTGCTGAAGCAGATAGCGAGCGAGATGGACGGCAAACTCAGCTTCAAATAGGTTGCTGTGCGATTTAATTTCGGCGTCGGTGCGTTCGGGCACCGAATGGTTGATGAAGACCATGTCCTTGACGACGCCGCACACATGAGGGTATTTTGAGACGGACTCATCGTTTTCGAGCTCCTCGTAGAAGTGCGGCATGAGACTGTTGGCGATCTCCGGCCTCATGCGGTGCTGATTGGTCAGGGTAGCGTAGGGGAAGTTGTTGTTGACGAGTCGTTCGAACAGCGAAATCTCCAAACCGAACTTTTTCGCCAGCTCGTACACAGCCGGGTTTGGTCGCAGCTGTTTGTGGTCGCCGATGAGAATGGCGTGCTGACAGCCTTCGGTCAAGCTGGTCACCAGATGGGCCTCGAGTACCTCTGCGGCTTCTTCCATGATGACAATGCGCGGCTGAATCGTTCGCAGTGTCGCCTTATGCTTCGCCGCGCCCGTCGTGGTCATACCGATCACCTAAAGTGGGTGTCGCAGAGTTCATACTTTAAAATAAAGGTAGCAAACAATCACCAAGATCTGCGTTAATTAAACTCTAATCTTATCGATATCCTGCTTTAATAATCTCAAGAATTCGACTTCTTCTTCCCGAATAACAACAGCTTAAGCCAGGTTCAAATCGTATCTTAATGAATTATTTCCTTAGCTTATCTTTCGATGTGATGCTCGTTAAAATTCCTTTAATTAAAGTTAAACGAATGTGTGGAACCAACCCGAGCGGAGCGCAGCAAGTCAATATTGGCCATTTTGTGTATTTCCTTGACTCGTTTCGTGGCTGCGCCATACAACTTTTCCTTCCCGTGCAGCGAGCGCCTATATTGAGAGCGTAGTTTTGCCACCCATGACTGGTACAGACTCCAGCGACGATGGAGAGGCAGCGTCCAGATATCCAGCACCTCATCCGCCTCTTTATCCTTCATTGGCAATGCCGTCAAAATGTGAGGTAGATAGTGTTTCGTCTGCTCCCTGCGATCATCTTGTTCGCCGATCTGCAATGTTTATGATCGAAGGGAAGAAGTGCGTGCGCTACAGACGGGTTAATAACTGTCGCCCTGAAGCAGTGACTTTTTCACCGGATCGATACTGGATATATTAACATGTCACCTGGTGCGGTACATACCCCTCCCCCCAGAGGCCTATTTCTTATAGCTATTGCAACTGTAGAATTCCAAAATTGAAATATTTTTATAACATGGCCTCAGATCTCTACTTGTATCCGCTGGTATCGATCGGCGTCCCCTCTGATCCGAATACACTCTGACCAATTAATGCGGATATATCATGAATACGAGTGACATGCTCATTAAAGCTGGCATCTTCCGCGATTGGCATATGGTAAAGAATGCGATAGAAAGTAAACAAAAGAGTTAAGATTTGAAGAAATGGTCGATTCTGGATATGAGGGAACCTGAGATTCGAAAACAAATATTCATTTTAACTTTGACTTCTATGAGAGTTCGATTGTAACCATGATATAACAAAATAATAACAGTAAAACACGAATAAGTGCAGCCGCTAGCAATCGGCCAAAAGTTGCACATATCCGTGTTTTACAGTACCTCGGTCCACTCGGCTTCAGTTGGTTCGAACATATCGTCTACGTTGACTTCTTTCTTGAGCTGTTCGATAATGTCATCCTCTTCAAAGTAGTCGTCGCGCTCGCCGTCGTACACCTTGGCGTCGTACAGCTCGGCGTCATCCACTTCTAGTTCTGCATTTGGTCCATCCTGTTCAACGGGCTGCTCGCCTTCTTGCGAATGTTGTCGACCGAACTGTCGGTGGAGATGGTCGAGCGCTCGTCGGACGTCCATTCCCTGAGCTACCAGCGCGTCAACGGCTACATCGTCAGCGTAGCCCTCGTCGACCAACTGATTCACCGCCTGCATCGGCGGCCAGCCTTCTACTTCGCGAATCGGCACGTTGACATCCGAATCCTTCGCATGCTCATAGAACCACCTGGAGGCATTGTACTTCGATCGAGAGCCGGTCCTATAAGTCGCATTCTTGGCTGCGAATTCCGGCATGCCGTCGTCCATAAGCTCGCGAATGAGCGGCGCGTTCATCTTGTGGCCAAAGGGCGCTGGCTGGGGTGCACCGCCGGCGACGCTACCGACCAAAGTGAGCCAGTCAATGAAGATTCTGGCGCGATGGGCCTTTGCGGACTGATCTTGCGACGTGAACTGGTCAGAATGCCACGGAATGATACAGTTAAGCAGCGGGTCGAGTTTGACTAGCTTGGTAGCGAGTTGGGCGATAATATTTTCATCCTTCTCCATGCCTTTACAAAGTTTTTCCTGTTCTTTTTTCGCTTTATATAATGCGGCGCGAAGATCTTTTGGGAGCCCGGACGAGTCTGACATGCGCACGTTGTGGAGCAGGAATCTGAAAAAACTGCGTGTTAAATGAAGGGAAAGGTGCGAATAAGAAGTTAGCTAACGGTTGGAGTCTCTCGTTCTGACAGCGCCCACCGACGCGAATGATGGCGTTCGTTCCGCCCTTGACGAAATCGGCGATACCCTCGAGGAACTGATCGAGAGCGTGATTCTTAAAACTGACGACGAGCATGGGGTGCTTCTTGTCGGGATTCCAGAGGTGCTCGTTGGCGAGCAGCACGCGGGCGATTTGATGACCAACGTAGGTTTTACCAGTGCCTGGCGGCCCTTGAATCACGGCCAGCTCAGAAGTGACGGCTAACTGCAGGGCTTTGAACTGGCTCTCGTCGAGTCCCAGCTCCGCGCAAGTCATGCGCTCTTGCATGTACCGGACGTCGACCATTTTATGGGGTCTCTTAATCGCCAACGTTGGAGGGACGCTACTTGCTGACGATCCGTTGGTAATCTCCTGAGTTGGCGTCGCTTTTTTCTCAGCCAGTATCGAACTGAAGTCGACCCACGAGTCACGTCGAAGATAGTATGGTAGTTCGGGATTGGTATTGGCTTCGATAAGATAGGTCGCGAACGGAACGGGTTCGTCTTCCTCAATTGCTTGCAGACTGCGCAGGACGTGCTGGTACGCTTCGAAGTAGGCACTGGACTCAACCATACGGTAGACGGCGAGGTGGACAATCTGCGCCGGTGTTTTGAAGAACAGTCCCACTTCGCCTGTAGCCAATTTGTCATCGTTTCGATCCGCGACGACTGCGAAGATGACATTTTCGTGGAAGTCATCGCACGACAGACACACCAACGACCCCATGATGAGTTGTTTAGGGCAACTGGCATGCTCAGACGACTCAAAGTGAGCCGTGCACAACATCTCTCCGGATATCTTGTTCAAATGCGGCGCCTCTATACGAACATTCGTGTACAGGAAGAGATTCGCCTGACGCAAGCCGGGGCCACCATCGCAGTGATACAGTCGGATGCCATCGCGCAGAGGTCGAACAAAGTCCTCTCTCAGCAGACGAAACTGAACGTCCAGATAGTGCTCGCTGTCGTCATAACGCCCTTCCGTCTTGTTCGGTCGCAGATAGGGATCTTCCGCGGCGACTATATCTTCTTTGACGGGCACGATGGACAAGGAACGGAAGTTCTCAGGTGACGGTCCGAACGTCTTCTCCAGTGGCTTCTTCGGCGGCGTCGACGTAGCCTGCTGCTTTTGTTGAATATACGCGTTGAACTGTGCTTCAAGGCGATCCGCCTTAGCCGTCAGTCCATCCGACCACCACGCGCCAGTGCGGATAGATTCATCGCGCAGCATACTGATGGTTGATTTAGTGTACATAACTAACTCGTTTGCCTTCGTTGGCAGCTGCTCGAAGGCCAATTGCAGCAGCTTGATGAAACTCTTGACCAGCTCAGCCCCGGCGCGGTTTCTCTTTTTCTCATCCAACATCATCTGTTGGATGTACTTCTGGACTGTATCGCGGACGACAGTTGTGTCGAGCACTCGAAGGAGGAAATCGTGCGTCATCTGACCCATGTCCGTTTGGGTTGACGACGCAGCAGCGACTGTAACTCGCAGCAGTTTGCTGTGTCGCTCGATGTCGGGCCACGGGTCGTTCAGACGTCGGCTGAAGCTGTTGCTCAACAATCGCCGAAGCAAGTCGCTCGATCCTTTGGCAATTTCTTTGCTGTCCAGCTTGGCGCACAGTTCGTTGATCGCCTTAATTCCGAGCGGATAGAGCGTTCGTTGCTGCTTCTTAGGAACACTCGAGTATATATTAGTTTTGCCGGCAGCCCCATTTCCATCTCGAACAGAGCGAACCTTTGCATTTGCACTGACCATATTAAGGGCGCAGAATCGGTCGACCAGTTGCTCCATCTCCTTGTTTGCACCATCTCTACAGGAAATGCATCTGCTCGCGACTCCAGCGGGGATTATGAAGATCTTCAGCTGCTTTCCGAAATCTTTCTCCAGCTTAAGGCGCAGTTGCGATTTTCTGACTAGAAATAGTAAGAATTATGTAAACAATAGTTTAAAATTTTCAATTTAATCAATTAAAATACAAGCATTATTAATTATTAAATTAAGCATTGTAAGCGAAATTCGCGCCAACATCAGGGGTACCGTAATTTTTTTGTTCAATGTAAGTTGCGAAATCATTGTTGTTCTTACCGTGGGTGCACCTCATTCCGGCTACGTTGATAAGATTAAATAATTAAACCACTAAATCTATACGGAATCGAACAAACAGTGTATCACTGGAAAGCCTGAACGATAAGCTTTCTTTTGGTTACAAAATTTATTTGATTCATACTCTCAATGAAGAAATATGGCAGCCGATTCGAGCACACAAATTTTGCACCAATTTTTTCCGCGGGGCGTAGTGCTATATTTCTATTCATTATAACTTTTCAGCAAATCATTTTCAATTATAGCTTTATATATCATTGAAATCTACTTTTCACCGGCTATCATTTGGTATAATGGACAATTTTATTGGATGAATTAGAAATATCTGAGAGGCTGCCGAAGAGCAAAGTGGCCGGAATGAGGTTCAACTTTTTACCGTTACACGGCGTAGGTGTGCGTCTTTCACAGGGTATATCTCCGCGAATATTTGTCGGATTGATATGAAATTTCGTATGTACAGTGAAACCCGAATAAGTGCACACGTTCTCCATGCCCCGAACTTTTGTACTATGTTTTGTTCATGATCTGAACCGGGATAAGTGCACACCGGATAAGTGCACAACCCGGGTAACTGCGCATGTTTTTCAAGCCCCGTGTGCAACTTTTGTATGCAATTGTGCCCGGATAACTGCATAAGGGCGTGAACCCACCTAAATGTCACTCAAAAATATGCGCATATGATGTAAAGTGCATCAAAACAACGCCTATGTCAATCAAAACGCCTTTCAACCGTGTTTATTTTGAAGTTGTGTATAATGGCAAGAAGTGTTTTCTTTACCATTTCCGCTTTAACAAAAACGTTTTTCATGTCAATAAAAACACATTTCTAGACAGCTTTATACGAAAAATGTCTTTTTTGATGTAGTAAATCTTCTCTTTACTCTCGAAAGCGTCTTTATTAAGTGGAAATGCTACATAACTAATCAAATGTGCTTATTTTAAGGATTAGAGCAAAAATCAGGTCAGGAACTATGCACTTAGGCAAAACCCGGATAACTGCACAACCCGGATAAGTGCACAAGATTTTCTTGCCGCATCGATGTGCACTTATCCGTGTTTCACTGTATATACTCCTTAATACTCGATTAATTGCTTCCTATCATAAATTTTTTACTAGGAACTATAATTTTTACGTAATCACAAATATTCGCTAAAAGTGGCCGAAATGAGGTGCATCGACGGTATGCGTTTTAACGTATGAAGCGTTTGTTGCATCGAGCGGTTCGAATAAAAAAATATCAAGATCAAAGTCCCGCATTACGTTAATGTAGAAAGTAAAATTTTTTAAAATAATGAATAAGCATGGACCTCCGTCAATAACAATAAGGAATTTGGCCTGCGCGGCATTGGCGGCTTTGAGTACGTAGCCGCCTTTAAGTGCGTTGTCGACCATCTCCACTGCTTCATCTGCTGACTTCGCATGTAGAGTGATTATCGGGAATTTCCTCAGGTTATGTTCTTTTGCCGCTGCCACTCGAAACTTGCTGAAGAACTTTCTAGAATTTCAACAATTTTTGTCTCATTCGTTCATATAGCTTCAATGGCGTACGTTGAATTTTTGGAGAGATCTCCATGAATGTTTACTGCCAGCGCAACCCAAGGTTGGCCCGTGCCGCCACCAGCAGCCATTCTTCACACTGATTCTGTTCTTTCTCGACTCGGCTCTTGAAATTGTCTCAAACTGCAAAGAAATAGCGACATTAAAAGCACTCTTACTATAAAACTTCTCATGAAAAGGAAAAGCGACGCCCAATGATCAAATTTCACTCTGACTGAACGATTCTCTATTCGTTCAAAGTTGTGTGCAGTGTTGCAACTAAGTTTCTTTGGAAACATAGTTAGTTATTTAGTTGGTTAAACTCGTTTTTTTAAAACGTAGTTAGTTATTTAGTTAGTTATCGCTCCAAAAAAAAACGTAGTAAGTTATTTAGTTAGTAAAAAGTTTTTTTTGAAATTTAGTTAGTTACTAAGTAATATTACTGAGTTTTTTCCTAAGTTAAAAAAAATAGTTACTAATTCTAATTGCAACACTGCTTATCACATGCTACTAAAGTTTCAGATTTTTGGTAGCTTTTTGGAATACTTGCTTAGTTAAAACTTAGTACTAAGTTTTTAGAGTTAATCTTAGTTAAGTTGACAAAAAAATAATTTAGTTAGTTATTTAGTTAGTGA
>NIUQ01000281.1:0-57752 GCA_002796945.1 Plectus sambesii
CAGACCTCTTCGGCCGATCGCTTCACTTCGCATTGTCAACCATGTAGAAAGTGGACACTGGTTAATTTTCAGCGAAATACGGATCCAATAACATGACAAAAAAGTGCACTAATTCAGAAAGTACAAATATCGATCAACGCATATTAAATTAATCGATTATTATTATATCTCGATTACTCGTCAGCAAATTTGCCAACTGATCCATGCAAAAGTCTCTATCTTATAGCTTGGAACATTGGAAGTAAAGAAATTTTGCTGTTGTATAAGCTTGAGGGGGACAAATTATGATCGTCATCTAATCGATTGTTAAATGGTCTCCATAATTAACGACCGTATTGTTGTGTAGGCGACCGACTAAAACTCTATCGTAATAGTAGCTCAGAGAATAAAGGGCAACACAATGTTGCATTGGTGATATAATTCTGATAGGTTTCAAAAAAACTACCAGTACGTTCAGATCATGATACATGTTCTTTTTGTAAAAGTAAAAATCTGGCCAGAATTATTGCGCCAGTGCACTTACGCTCTACCCTTAAAATGATCTAAATTTGTCCTCGCTGAAAGAAGAGCCCGTGCTTTATTTATCAAGCATTTAGGGATGAGCGTGAGACATGAGGAATCCATATTCACTACTTATGGATGCTCGCCGTTTACGTCTAATAATAGGTCGCGTCGCGCAGGAACCGCGATAGCACAAATTACTTGGGGATCAAAAATTAGAGCTGTTACGGATTTCCATGCGCATTCAGCTTCGAACTTATTCTTGATTGATAGTGGGAATAGATTGCGAAATTTGTCGCCACTACATGGATTGAGTATAACCACGTTTATGCTTACCAAAATTATTTTGGTTTTGTGATTTTAATTAATAGCATGAGGGAGAATGAAGGAATCTGATAATTCGAAGATTAAGGAGAACCTCCAGTTTTCGAAAACTCAAGTTTGATTTCATGACAGAATATCAGTGCTATTACAAAAAAATTCCTATCAATCGTCAACAACAATATTATTATGTAACAAATAATCGCTCAGCAAGGAGGAACATCTGTTTTTTGGTTAAGTTTTCAAAAAACTCTTCACTTATCGCGTATTAACTGTGATCAATGATCGCGGATATCAATTTGTAAATGCTGTATTTGCACTTAACGATGAGCTTTATTTTATTCGATCAAGTAGCAATTGCTCTCTCTTGTAAAAGATTGTACGAATGCTGAACGAAAATTTGAATATGTAAGATACCATCATATCGATTAAGAATTCATGATGGCGTCCTTTGTGATTCCTTCACATCAACTGGATCTTGGTCGATGAAAGTGATCTTTCCGTGTTGGCAGTCAATCTCTGCGCGTGCGCCCTGTTTGGAGGGTTAACCGATGCTTTCTGCTGTTCATCAGGAGCGGTCACCGCTTCTTTGCGGAATTACGACGTGCCTTGTCATTCGCCTCCCCTTGTCCTTTTACAGTGTATACCTATCCATTGGCTAATTTGAAGAAGCTCTTCGCATTTTCTGGTTCGTGTTCTATGGCAAGATTCAGCACTTTCTTCGATGTTATAATTTCAAATGGACTGTACCGAAGTCACGAAAACTGTTAAATTCATCCTTTGATCTTCCGTTTTTCGCTCCTCAATAAAAGGAGATATCCCGGGGCTTGGTCATATCAAACTAGAGACGTCTTTCGCCATATCTCTTGACTACGTGTCGCTCTTCTAGAGAAATTTTCAACGCTTTGAGCCTTAATTTCCTGCAAGCGAATTAAAATAGATGGCAATAATTAAGTAGCTGCTTTATTTTGACCTGGCACTGTTGCACGTGAATATGAGCAGTCTTGGGAATGCATAAAATAACGAAATACGAACACGCCACGGAGTTCTCTGGAGCCAATTATTGCGTGCGTCGCGTCCGACCGCAGTAATTGCCAGCGTTGAAGGCTGACATAACTTGAGTGAATGTGATCATTTGGGACGGAAAATTAGACAGCGACGTGAGCATTTCATGAAACACCAGCTTTAAGAGGCGCCAGAGACCGGTGTTGGAAGAAATGTTCAGTATCCAGCTCTGCGTCTTAAGGAGCTTTTCAATTATGATCCTAGTTTTAGCAATGCTGAAGATAACGTAACGTCAATGAACATAACGTAAATTAGGATACTTCAATTTTTAGTTTAAGCCACAATTAATTGGGGAGATTAAAAAAGACCAAAATAGTAATGCTTTATTAGTTGTAGTTAACAATGGCGTCTGGAATGTCACAAAATAGGCATAATGCTGCTATGTCGATAAAATGGAGACGTTTCATTCTCTTATTTCCTATTTGCCGTACGACTTTGCTTAAATAGATAATGATTCTAACCTTTAGGATAGGAATTTATGTGCTGCTGCACAGTTGTGATAGGCAGAACGGTTAACTAATATTTAGTGTTTCGTACAGTGTTTGTATGCTTTGAGAGTATTAAGTCTGCGTCGCGTCGCTGACTGAAACGGCAAGTATATCCAAGCTATTTGATGATATTTTGTGAACACTTTGTGCATTTATCAGAAAATGCGCAAATATGAATCAATGTGGCATTGTTGTCGTGAAGGAAAGCCCATCTTCCTTGTTCAGAGTAGCGGCTAAACCGCAGGATACCCGCAAGGAACGTGATTGATTTATTTGTTCACCTTTACGAGATAATTTCATGAAACTAGTGCAATTAAGAAGTGTAAGTAATCACATTTCTGCATTGTCGTCACAGATTTAGACGATCTCAGTCTCATAAAGTGATGTAGATGAAAATTTTAAATGCGTTCATAACATTAACGAGAGCTTGATGAACTTGATCCATAGGGCGCTAATGAGCAGATGGCGAGCTACGACGCGAACTTCATGCACGAGCTATTTTATTACATTTTATGCTCCATGAAGTGTAGGCGGATGCCCTTGCTGTCCTTGTTCATGTGTGAGCATGATGGGGTTGAAAGAGAAGAAAGGAAGGCGACGCGCGTTATTGAATAGCCTTGCTCCCTCTGCGGCTGTCATGCTCATTCTCATGCCGCTCGCTCAACAGAAGAGGCATACCCTTGTCTGTTATTCGCAGCATCTGCCTCGCGGCTCGCTAGCTACTCTCATTTCTCTTACTACCATCGTTGTGGCGGTCGATTTATGCTTGTTATCGCAGCGGCGCCGCGCAGCAGGCTTCTATTCAAGCGCTTAAGCCTCGCCTCTGCTTTGGCTCTGCTTTGTATACTTTGTCGTTGTTATGAATCTCAATCCTAAGTGGACGCTAATTGAGTCGTCGATTCGCTGAACGACACTTGCACTCCCGCTTTCCAGCGAAAGTTTGCAAAAGAAAACTATTTAAAACGGTATCGTCTATTATGATCAATCACTTATGGTGGTCAAAACTGCGAGTATTGAGCTTTTAACAAGCGTTAAGTGAAGGACGAACAGCTTCTGCAACAATGTCACCGAGAATTATACGGTGGTAGGAGGAATAGTGGTGCATATTCGTCGCACGTGCGCGGCGTAAAACACCTTAGCTAAGAGAGGCTAAATAAGGAACGCCGAAAATTCGTCCTCGGCATAAGTCGCTTAAAACAGTTAAGAATGGCTAAGCTCAGAGCGAATTCTGTCTCATGCGACATAGGGTCCTCAAAAAATCGATGCGCGTCTGAACTGTCAGACTCGAGCTCATAATGATTAAATCAGACGGGAGACATGCTAATTGCCGCAAAGACGGAACAAAGAGCAGTTCCTTTCTTGCGTTAGGTAGAACAGCCGTTGGTTACTGCGTTGCCGTACCTCTTCAAGAGGAAATGTATATCGGTCTGATTAGTCTATGGATACTTCGCATCACTTGTCCTGAAAGGAAGCGTGCGTCAAACTGTTTCGCGCATTGAAATCAAAAATCAGAAATTTGAGAAAATTTTAAACGAGGAGGCTGTTGCACGGAAACTATGGATTTCGCGCCAGTTAGTTGCGTCATTCGTACACGCTCCGTATCTCTTTCTAATGCTCTTAACTAACAGAAGTGGCGTAGCTAAAAGGTACTGTTGTTATAAGCAGGGTCGAGGCAGATCAGTTCCTTTTATCAATTTCAATGTATGCAACCGACGATACCCTTTAGTTCTACTGAAACGGGCCGCCAATTCGGTGGGGGTAAAAATTGTACAAAGGTATTTGACCGCAGATTTCATAATAAGTCCTTGTGAAAAGCATTAGCGCCGAGATCATTTAATACAAGTTTACTACGAATCGTAAACAGTATTGCTTTGGGTGGACTGCATCGCCGTTATGCAGCCATAGAATAATATCTGCAGTGGAATAAACTTGCGTATGAACAGGATAGCCCGGCAGGAGAGCAGATTTTTTTTGACGCTGTAGGCAAAAGAATTGCGTTTCGTTTAGGGCCACTATAGTTGCATAATTGCCGCATGAATATTGCTAGCGAGAATGGTATATTTAGAGTCGCTAACGAAAGCGGCTTATGCTTCATGAATCATGCCGTGCCCACACGAGCCCCTTTAGAGGCGGCGAGACTGAGACAATGGCCTTAATGCCTTCAAAGCTGATTAAGCATTTACTTCCAACTACTGTTGAAAGACCAATTTTACTTAAATTTGAACATTCATTTAAAGTATTTGCTGAACAGAATGCGATATTTTTGAGTCTAAAGAAAATTCTTGCACAATTATGAAATGATGGTGTAGCGATTACTTATGTAGCTACATTAAGGAATGTTTACATTGATGAGGATGATCGGCTCCACAGTTTGCGTACTGCATAGGCTGATCACTTTATGACAGAGAGAGTCGGCGTATACGAACAAGGATCAAATTTGATCGTTTCGAACTGTTTCTGTTTATCGCGCAAAACAATCTCTCCTTTACTTAGCATTTTACAATTTTTTACAGACTTTGATATAAATACAAATGGCCGAAGAACAATCGTCTTCTCCTCGTCGCTCATTAGCTCAAGCGGTCGGCGCATCACTGCCACAATTTCTTTCTCCGTCGCACCTATCGTCGAACTCGACGCATCCATCTTCGCGCAGATCGACTGATTTTGGCATCTTCTCTTCGCGCACACCCAACTTTATTCGAAAAGCCATGGGCCTTGCTCCGAAAAGGCGAATGAGCGAAGTGCCGACAATGGTATGCAAGCTTTCACATCTCAGTGTTGAATACAATCATAGGAGCGAATAAAACGGCAAATACTCCATTTTAAACTTAATAAGGACACTTGAAAAATTAAACAGTATGTTTTCCAGCTTAAAAAAGACATTTTGTATATTAATTTGACTTGAAAAATGTAGTTTTTAATTTTGATAACGTCCTCTTTGAATTGAAATGTGTCCTTATTAAAGTGGAAATATGTTTAATTAGCTTTTTAGTTTGCTCGAGGACATATAGGGCTTAACATTGTTACGGTTCTGTAGCTCTGGTGTCCAATCAACTTGTGCTCTGTTTTAAACTAGTGTCTTTTGCTCTGCGCTACAAAGGCCTTGGGAGCATTTAGAGGGAGACAAAAATCAAGTTTCCCAATGTTTATGGAAGTTAAACAAAAACTGCTTGAGCAAGACAAAAGAAATTCGGTGTGTTATCCGACTAAATTGAATAACGCTTTGGTAGCGTGATCAATCATCGAAAAGACAGTAAATTCAGTTATAAACAATGAATTATACCGTAAATGTTACATATAAATTATGTCACAGCGCTTCGCACAACCACTCAGAGCATAAATTCCGCTTTAGATATCGACGAGCACCAAGCACCGTGACTCTCTTGAACTTTCCTCTTCGTCATCGCCTATCGAAATAGCCAGTAAGGAAGAGGATGACCTAGACAGTTGGCAGCCAACTCATCGCCAACGCGATCTTCTGAAACAAACATGGAGCGATGATTTCGATTTTCTGTTCGACCTCGGAACACACATTTACTGCTACATCTTCGACCACGAACCGCGTACTCGCAACTTGTTCCCAGCACTGAAACTGCATGGCGACAACTGGCGAGAGAGTCGTGAGTTCCGTGCACAGGCAAGTTGCAATCGTCTTTGACAAAGACCGGGCGCTGCCTGGAGCTTTTACGCCACTACTGTAAACCTTCCTTCACTAGTGCCAAGTGCAGCGAGTCATGTTAACTTCCCAGTCCTTTTTTTCCAATTGTGACCGGGCACTAGAAGTTGCAATACATAAATCAAAAGATTAACAGTTCGGTAGAGGAGTGTATTCGACATGATGAACATATTAAATGAACAAATGAAACATAAAATATGAGAACAATGTAACAGTGCATTATAACAATTAATTACCACATATAAAACTAATCATTAAATGTTTTTTGTTGATGGTGTGTAAGTTTCGACCACAAGTTCAGTCAGCAATGTAGCTATTGTCCACATTAAACCAACTAATCAACCCAGAATTCAGTGAAATTCAAATATCTTTTCATATGTCTTTAACAAATGTGCGAATGCAATATTATTTTTCATTCTAGTAAGTTCCCTGGCGTTTATCCCGCAGCCGCAGGGTCCGCTTTATCGGGTCCTCCTAGGAAGGCCCTGATTAGTACGACTCGTGCTCTTCCGGTCGGCCGTCGAATGCCTGACACCGATTATTATTATTCATTCTGCGTTACGTAAATCATTTCAAGTTCCGCTTCTAAATTATTCCCACTGCTATATTCAAGCTTGTCGTGGGCAGCACTCACCGCGGGCGTTAATGATTTTATGCTAAATGCGTGGCGCGCTGGCGGGCTGCCTACGCCTGTGCCTTCAATTGTGACGCAAAAGACAGAGGCGAGCGTGGTAAATTAACCATTAATGCAGCTGTTCTCACTCAAAATAGTATTACTTGAATTAATTCTAATAAACTATTATGAAGTAATATTGCATGGGGAAATGTTAAATAATATTATCGCGCGTAATGTGCTGAATAAAAACAGTTTAGTTTGATTTTAGGCGCTGAAATTCGTGCAAACGTTGTCGCAAACAATCAAGAACGTGCATCACATGGATCGACTGCGGCCACTGCTGTACAATGTTGGCCGAGTGCACGTTCGTTTTGCCGAACGCGGATTCCGACCTGAATACTGGAATGTGTTTGAAGAGGCAAGCAGCAGTTCAAGTTGTTCAGTCACAGTTGTATTAATTACTTCAAAGCTCATTATGTATTATAGCTATGGGGAACGCGCTATTTTGCAAATAGCAGCGTATGGCGCTGATTGAATATGAACACGCTAGCGCAAAATTCAAGTGATGAAAATGTTACTCTTCGGCAATACTGTTAGATTCGTGGATAGGCGATCAAATAGCGCATTCGTAATTCGTGCCTTATTTTCGATCCACTAATATCGTGAGTTATTGCTCGCCGAGTAACAACCGCGTTTTATGCTATTGTGACCAAAACCACGTTTACTGCAAAAATTTCCTCAAAATGATGCCTGGCAGTATGAAATTTACTAGAAAAAACCCCGACCTGACGCATATTTCCTGGAAGCGGAAAAATTGCCAACAATAAAGTCCAGGAGCAAAGATCCAGGATTGAGGAAATTTTTTATAACTAGCGTCACCGTGGTTGGCAGTTCTCGCACAAACAAGTCTCAAGGGGTTCACCGTAAATAAAACCCATTACGGTTGCACTAATTGTATCTCGAAGGGTGTACGCTTTGCCCGTCGAGTCTCGAAATAGCCAACCGCCACCTTCGACTTAACCAACGCTTCAGGCGATGGAGTCGTCTCTTGCTGGCCACATCGCCGCTCTCGACTGCCTGACCGACGAAGACCGACAGGAAGCCATAAAAGTGTGGCGCATTCTCGCTCGATATATCATTCACCAGATGCGCAAAGGATATCTCGATGGCTTGAATGGCGGTGATTGCTGAAAAACTGTGCGATGCTTTTCACGTGTTTATCCATTTCTTTGTGTTGTGGCAATTTGTGTCATTATTTGCAACGCTCATCTACTGCATATTTATGGCCTAAAGTTGTCGTGCGTAGAACAGCTTTTGATAATGTAATTTGTAAATGGGATGAAGTCTGCTTCACTAATCATGCAGCAACAGCTTTGAGTAGTCGGCGATCACCGCTCTCCTATTGACTGACTGTATTTTAGATCGACATTATATGAATTCGGTGCTCATATAATCTACATTACAGCTGTTGGCTAAATAACATTTCAAAGTCAAACAATAGGCCTTGATTGGATCGCGCATATTTTTATTGTCTTGTAAGAAAATGCTCGATCAGGAAAAACGCGAGATGTTGCCATTGTGCAGGAATGTCTAGCAAACTTTCATATATATTTCTGTCTGATCGGGTAGGATGTCGTCATCTCACATATTCTTAGCTGAACAACGCAATCGGATCGACTTAGATGGATGGAGCGATAATCGCTGGACCGTGTATCTTTTAAAAGCAAAGTTAATACTTGAGACATGTTCTGACTTGTTGATAAGAGATCAGTGTCTGAAATCAATGCTATTCAATGCAAATATCAGAGTCAGAAACTATCTTAGTGTCATTACTGGACTATCGGCCTGTCGGGCTGTTGAAGCATGGAGTTCTTCATTGTCCTGGGTTCTTGTTCGGTGTGATGACGAGCCTTTCGTCTGAGACCAACATGGACAAGATGGAAAAATCTCGATTAGTCTGCACATAATGAATGCCAGTTTCTAGGATTAAAGCGAGCGCACGAAATTCAAATCATTTGTTTAATTCATCATTTTGGGAGTAGGGTAGAGCGAAATGCGAAGCACATTAGTTTGTTTAGTTAATAAAATTTGTTCTGGTATTGGAGTAGAACACAGAGCAGAAAATGATTTATGGGTTGTTCCACGGATACACCTCCGACTGCGCTCTCCAAAACGCCCTAACTGATGAAAAAGAAGCCAGATTACGCACCTTTACAATTGCGATTGATTTATTGATCACTGGATATAATGGATCACTGAACGGGAACTGGTCGAGGTCCGGTCCATCCAAACCGTGAATCGTCCACACGCAGATGAAAAGGCGGACGTTGTTTAATATGAAGAATACTTTGATCTGGATTATAATGGCAATAGTAATGATCAAATACACTTAATTTTCTGCAGCGTGGAGGTATTTTGGTGAGTTGTTTACCGTTGGCATCAAACTGATAGCAACAAGCTGCGCTCTACTCTGCTGCATCCTTTGAGTTTTATGCGTTTACGCGTGTGCATGTGCATATCTACTTGCGCACTCGACACTCATACTCTTTACCTGTTTGTCCTTCTACGTGTAGATGACTTTTCGTTAATGGTTCAAAAATTGCTGTGATTCATTGCTATCAGTTCCCAAAGTAGATATGGGAATACTACTGCTGATGAGCAGCACTCATCATTCAACCAAGGTGGGAAGCTCAAATGGCTTCGAATTTAGTCTTTCCTCACTAATTCAACGGCCAGATTTTACTCAAGCTATGAATTTGCATAGCCGCATTCGCGCGCTGCTGTATTCACATTTTGCCTTTCACGCAAATGCAGAAATAGGGGCTCTCACTGATGGGCGCTGTCCAGAGCTGCTGGGAAACTCAAAAAATTGTGAAAAAGCTTTTGAGGAATATGATATACTACCATCTTTGGGATATGCCAACCTCATTCATAGTCCCATTGGAAGAGATTGTACGTTGTCAATCTCGATTATCTGCAACTGATTTTTATTTTTTGTACCTTCTTCAGGGCGAACGAAACGTATACGATGCATGGACCATTCTTGAACTGCTCAACATTCGACGTAAGGCACTGGCGATCGACGTGGCATCAGAAGGAGGCGCCGAGTACTGGAAGAATCGTGTAGATCAGTTCTTGAAAGCAACGAACTGCGAGGCGAGCTCCAATCAATATACAGCTTATAACCAATAAGAGTCTCTTTAATATGCTCTACCCAAAACAGTTAGATATTTCAGATTTTGGGGCTCTATTTGGCTATATACGGCAACTAACTTTAACATAGTTCTTTTTCAGACTTGCGAAGGAAATGTGCAACATCAGACTAGAAAACACGAGGGTCAAACATTTTGCAAGGTACTCATGATGTCGTTTTCGTAAAAAATGTTAATTTTTCTCTACTCTATGAAGTCACTCTCGAAATAACTCCATACCCCCTTCTAATGTTTGTAAAAAATTGCGAGATCAATTAATGAACAGTAGCGTGAAAATTTTCAGTCTTTAACAACTCCAAAAAAGAAATTTCGCTCATAAATCGAAACTTTGAGTATAAATATTGCTTCAATGTAGGCATTATTATAAGAATTATTAATGCAATTTTCATTTTTGCTATGTTAATAGTGAAAACATACCATTTCTATACTAAATAATAATGCGAATTAATACCTGGCCAGGTCTATTTCAACAAATCACCTCTTTAAAGTCCTTCCAGTATTAGTCTGTCATGTTTCAGGATTGTAATACGCGCAGAGTCGCAAATAGTAATCCGCACGATTCAATATGGCCATTCCTGGTGCAAAGCAGGACAGGGCGAATATGTGGGGTGAGTTTAAATCAATGTATGATGAACAATTGAAACGATACTGTACTCGAGTTCTCTTGAGCTTTATTACGTTACACATATCGCGTTGAAGCGTATATATATATATATATATATATATATCTGTACGACAATTTACTTTGTATCTATATTTGCGTGTTGATTTAACATGTAAAATGAACGTGCAAGGAAAGTCTGAAAATGTGAAGTAGGTGTAGTCTTCCGCAACAATTAGAGTCTCAGAATTGCATAAAAGTTAATCCAGTCTCTAAACAAGACCTTGAGAAATACATGAAAGCTTAAAATTCATGGATAAAATACGAAATTTGATGAAAAAGTGGATCGCAAACTGTTTCGATCATCGAACGCATGGAGCAGTATAGCCGGAATATGTGCATATTCTCATAATGCGATCTATTTCTGCATCTTCCCGACGTCTGTATACCATTTCCACGTTAATTATAACACTTGCCAATTCACAGAGGACATTTTTGTTACATCTGTTTAACTTGGAAAGTGTCTTTTATGATTTTGCAAGTTTCCCTAAGAAAGTAGAAACAATATAAACAGAAAAAATAAAAAAGATCCGAACCAAGAAATACTAAACTGGGACCTGCACTAATTTCCATTAAACACGAGTCTGTGTACAATGCAATTCTATAATTATTATTGACCTTTTATTAATCTCAAGAGTTTTTCTCGGACGCTTTATCTTATCAGCTTAGGATGTTCAAACATTGACCAATAGTCTTTAGCTTTCTTTCAGAGTTTTCTTCAGCTCAAGGCTATAATTGACGGTGAATGTGATGAAGATTTATCGCTGTTCCTCGAGATGAATACTGAATCAAGCTTAACAGAATTCTTTCGTCAGTATCAAACGGTTGGGATTTGAAATGCTGTGGCCATTTTTCAGGAAAATGACAGCTGTTTAGGTTTCATCTGATAAACATTTGAACTTAAAATCGGCTATGGTCGGCTTTTTAAAAGACCCAATCGAGGACGCCCACCAGCATTTGGCTGATATTCTCGCAACTGTCAAAGAAAGCTCCGATGCAAACGCAGAAGGTGAAAAAGAATGGCATTTGGCTGTCATGCTTGTGGGTCGTGGGACAGTAACTTACTGCAAGTACCCTCTAGAGAATCATGAAAACTTATAGCACAATTAGTGGTGTTTAATCCAAGCCCATGCGCATGAAAGTTTAATATAAAAGATAAACGTTCTTCAGCTTTTATAGTATTCATAGAAGAAACAGCATTAAAATGTCACAGTAGGCCCTTTAGTTTTAATAAACTTTCCCAGAGTAACTACGCTCGCGTTTTGCTGACATACACGCACGTTACGTATGTGTTGCAGAATCAAGCGTCGTTCTCTCCAACGGCAACCAAGTGAACAAAGTGGAGCAGTATCACAGAGATCAATTATCTCTGTGTCTGAATGAAACTGAACAAATTATGGAATGGTTTCGGTCTTCAAGTTGCATTAAACCTTTTGTGGATGGAGGCTTTCTGAAATTGCTAGAAACCCTCACGATAACCCTTGACTCTTGCCACTTTTCATTTGGCAATGTTACTGAAAAGGAATCTTACGGAGACAGGAAGAAAATTTATCTGGATCTGGTCGATTTGACGAAAAAATTGGCGAATCTTCTTATTCTCGATAAAGAGGACAAACCATCGCCCATCATTGATATACAGAATTCCACTGAACTGATAAAATCGACAGATAAACTGACTGCTTCACGAAACCGGCTCGGCAGCAAGTTGATTAGTTTCAAAAATCGACTTCGAACTTTCTAGCATTTTCTTCTCAAACCATGAACTGTAAGGAACCGAGACTTTGAACTCTCTTTCATATCGTCTCTCTAAAGGACGCAATATAATTGCACTGATGAAACAATTCTGGCCACATTAATATGCATTAGAAAATAAATATATAACATACGATCTGAACAAGTTGGTAATCCTTCGCGGAATATGCTAGAACTATTCCGCCAGTCCAACTATAATGTGCCATGAAATTTTTATCTGTTCCAAAATCTCCGCCTAGCTAGTGCAATTAAAATAGGGTTGGATCATGAGTTTATAGCGCAAAACTTGCAAACGTTTCAACCATGACAACTAATAATCAATAATATTTCTTTCACTCAAGGCAGCAGCTATTGGACGGTCCCAATTGACGTGTTCTATTATTATCTGTCTCATCACTGAAAATCTTTTTCACGAAATAACTATATTTAATCGAAAATACCAGCAAGTGCACTTATAAGAGTTAAGGATGGATGCTTTGGGAGTGTAGACATGAAACTTGTATAAAATGTACGTCAAAGTCACCGATCTTGTAAAATATCAGGCTCATTTCTTCTTTAATTCTTGTTTAATTCTCTCACGTTTCGTAAACACACTTTTTTGCACGAATGCAAAAAACAGCATTTCGATATTATGTGGGATCGCGTAAAAGTAGTGTTCAAAATTCAGCAACATTGTGATCGCGGCGCGAGGGCTGACGCTGCTGAATTTCTGTTAATTCCTCGCTCTCTGTTTAACGCACCTCGGATTGTGACGCATGCTTTAATTAAGAGGTGAAGAAATATCCTTCCTTCGCTTACCCCAAACGGTTGATATGTAAAATGCTTAACCATACTTTGAAATAGCTACCGAAAGGCTCCAAACACCAAAGAATGTATAAGTCAATCTGAGCTCTATATTTAATTGCAATATATGCGGGATTGTGAAAATGAAGTATGATGCTGTTGTGTAAATTTACACTGCAAGAAAACAATTTTATGAAGTTTAATGCACTAAAAGGTGGAAATTTTGCATATAAACGACGGTACATTAGCGGTGCCGCAAGAAATATCTTTCCACGTCCCAACCAATGGGTTAGTAAATCCTTTTGATGAAACAGTAAGAACGGCGCAGTTTTGAGCTCCCATCTGTTCAACTGGTTCACCTGAAAAGGACAAATGAAAGCGGTAGCAAGCACTGAAATAACTGCGGCTCTTGTTTTTATTTGATAGTTAATGTGAATTGTCGAAAATCACAAAACAACGCTATTCTTAGCAAACATTTGATTAACGATCATTGACGCCTTAGGCTACGTTGGATTTTATAATGTAGAAGCGATGGATCAGTTAAATGGAAGTAAAAGAAAAATTATCATTGCTTCCATTCTCCATTTGAGTTATTAAATAGAAATGTAGTAATAGTCTCTCACTTTTAGTGGAACGCAGGACAAATTGTGAAATAAGCATACTTACCAGCACCCCAATTGTTAAAATCAGTTGCGCTTTTATCTGACCACTGGAATTGATTGAAACTCTGAATATCGTTGAGTCCGATCCATGCGTACTGAGAGTCAGATGGTAGGACTTTCTGAGCCAAGCCTACGATTAAAAAAGGCGTTTATTTACTACCATGCTAGTTTCTTTTATTACATAGGCACATCGCTCTTTTCTGCTGATTTATTACTTGAATGAATCAAATTCAAATACACTTCACTTTGTATTACTGCTTCCCTCTTGGAACAGCGAGTATAAAAAACTATATGATATTTGTGAGCAACTTTGGAGCCTGTTTTTGCATTCAATCTAAAGACTGCCACCCTAAAACGAAGAAGTGAAAGGAAATGTGAGGTCTCACGTTAAGCGTAGTAGAGAGCCATCGATCGAATTTGCTTCTCTCACGGCTCGATTAGCTACTTCATAAGAACTCTTGTTTCTTTGTATGTCTTTAAGCGGTAAAATTTAGCTGCACTGGGGATATAATTCCTGCCAGACTAACACGAAATACGCAAAACATATGTCATAAGATGTGAACAGTGATATTGATAATTTTTGATGAAATCTCCCAAATTTATATCATCAGTGCAACTATATATTGGGCCGGTTTCACATCGCGTACTTTAACTAAAGTCGGACTTTACGCAATGATGAAGGATAGACCTTAAGTACGACTTTAGCTAAAGTACGCGATGTGAAACCGGCTCATTGCCATTAAGGCTCGCAAGGTAGACGATCTGTACTTTAATTATTCAAAATAAGGCGCGCTTGACACAGTGCACATAAAAGAGAAAATCGAGACTGATAGCTTCTCACCGATAAGGAAGTTGTTTTCTTCAGCAGAGTGTATCGAAGTGAGATGACGTCCGGCCTGCTGCCCGTAGCAGTATTCGTCAGCTTCGTACCAGAGCACAGACATGCGGAACACCTGGAAAAACAGTTCACCAGCGCTTAAACTTGTAAAAGAACAACTAAATTGTAAGTAAATGTTCAGTAATATAAATAATGAAATGTTCAACGTCGTAATACTTTTTGGTTAGAATACTAAAGTACTGCGCTAGAACTGTTCTGTGCTTCTATTGTAAAGATTATTCATGAATAATTCCAAGTGAAGTATGTAAACTGATTATTATAGTTAACAGAATTCTAACCATAAAATGGAATTGGATAGATGTGGATTCTTACGCGAGAATGTTTTACCAATATTTTAGATTAATATTATGTCATAAAAAAAGTCAACGATAGCGAATTCGTCAGAATCGCGCTCTAAGGCGCTCTGCTACAAATAAAATTTGTCCGGAACAGAAAAGTCGATTACCATAAAAGTGCTGATTGCACACCTACCCTGTAACAGCTGTTTGTCTTCTGAAAATAGCTCCAGTCGGCTGGGCATGTGCCGCTGGAGGAAGTTGTGGCGGTCGTTATTGGCGTTGTTTTCATTGTTGTATGTTTAGCAGTTGTTGTTTTTGTTGTTGGTGGGGGTGTTGTAGTAGTAGTAGAAGTAGTAGTTGTAGTGGTTGTTGTTGTTGTTGTAGATGTTGTCGTTGATGTTGATGTTATGGGCAAAGAGCTGTTGTCATACTTGCAGACGAAACAGTTTAGTGTATTGTTGAGTTCCGTTATCCACCTTGGATTGGCTGTTCCTTGCATTGATACGCAAGGTCTGGACAAGTCTGGCTCGCCTGAAAACAATCAAAATTTGTTAATGCTCGTGCGTGAAAGAGATTTTGAATGCGAGGAAGATTAAATGGCTGTGAGATCGGAGGCAGAGTTTTGCGACTGCTTTCAGTTTCAACGTGATTTCGCATCGATTAAGGCTGATTGAATAAATGGTGAAATAATAAGATTTCAGCGTTGGCTCAAGTATCGCTTTTCGTCCTAAAAAGAATAAATTTGAGTATTACTAGCATATTTTTTAGGGTGATAATTATTTTTGGCTCGTCTGCGTCTGCATAGTACATTACTCGTCATGATTTATTCACGGATGAAATGAATAATCCGGGCTGTCCAATCGGCAGCAACTTACAAACAAGACATACATAAACTACCGAAAACAAAGTTATTTCTAACTTACACAAAATGTGCTACAATTCCCGTTATGCTTCGCGCATGATAGAGAAGTGCGCATAACCTCAACTGGAATGGCTCACGCTTAACCTCGGTGCACTTCATCGAATAACGAAAAGCAGATGCCAACGGCTCAGCTGAACTCAAATTATTCCCTTGCCAGTGTACATATGTATTAATATGACCTCATTTGTAGGCCCTTTCAAAGTGCAAAAGAAGACCTGGATTCCAGTTCGTATAAGAAAAAGTTTTTCCATCTGTCCAGTTAAAGTAACCGGTGTGATCCACTTGGTACGCTCCTATCCATATACTGGCGCACGACGAACTTGCACTGCTAAATACGAGCGCTAAAATTTTTTCTTAAATATTGCATAGTTCAATCATTTTGAAAATTCTGCTGAATTCTTCGTCTGTTACACGTAGAGACAGATACGACGGAAGAATATGAGCGCACTTATTACCAATGTTTTTATTGCATTATTATACCGAGTTTAGTGGTTCATAGAGAATTTTAAAAGTCCGATTTTATTTCGTTCTTTCTCCTAATTGCTCACTACTGACATTGTAATAAGCAAAAAAATTAAACACTTAATTTACAACATTCAACTATATACTACAGTTTAGTTTAGTGTATAGATGCGTCGGTCCAGGACTTTTGAGGTAGGTCCCGGTCCGGTCCAAGGTTCTGTTTGGTCGGTCCCAGTCCCAGTCCGGTCCAAGGCTCAGGGGGGGTCGGTCCGGCACAGCGCCAAATACCGCGGTCCAGCACTAAATACCGTCGGTCCACGGTCCGGTCCGTCGACCTTTTTTTGCAAATTTTTCCCATGTAGTGCAACTCTGGACCGGACCGAGTTATGCTCGGTCCAAGCTACTCGGTTCGGTCCAAAGCTCGGTCCACGGAAAAACAGGTCGGTCCCGGTCCGGTCCGGTGCACCGAGTAATTCGGTCCACGGTCCAGTGGACCGACGCATCTATAGTTTAGTGATCAAGTATAGCTCAGCAAAAATTCTAAGTGAATATGAACTTAGTCACATATCAGGTTTTCCCGATCAGAAACTTCCTGGCTTATATTTGCTTTAAGTAATTTTTCTGGGGCATCAAATAAACGCCCAAGGCCTTCTGATAGGGAAATTTCCGTAGTAATTAATTGTTTTGGGTTATAAAATTAAGCTATGTTTCTTTATTGGTTCAGTTTATTTTTACACTTTGAAACTATTGTCTAATTAATTAGTACGAAATTTTACCTAAATACTTAGGCCTCGATTTAGAAATTTTGACATATTTCAGCTAAGCTAGCTTCAACTGTTATTCATTATTATTCTATGGTATGCGCGCATAAATATGATATTTGGGACCCGATGTAGGTTGCCCGGGTTAGGTGCAGCGTTCTTTACGAGTTGAAAACTGGACTGCCCTATTCCATCACTGGCTGCACTATGCAATGAGTTCATAATCAAAAGCTGCAAAAAATCGTGCAGACACATGAGCAAATAAACGATCAAACAAACAGCTGAACCGCATTTAATACGGGACTTTTTCCTCATTCGATTGTTAGCGTGAAATGCAGTTCAGGTTGAAGACTACAATAATGAGTTAAATTTCTTACTTTCAAAAATACTTTTAGTTACTGAATTTTTAGCATTTTTGGCTGATGCCGAATTCAGTCCAGCTAGTAAATACTTTTTTTTCTCTTCCGAGTTCACCACAAAAGTGATGGGTGGTCGCTACGGAAAGATTCGATTAATGATCATAAAAGTAGCTGTTGAAGCAACAGCATTTATTATACAGTTCACAATCAATTACGACGTCTGGCAACAGTTGCCCTCGCATATATTGCAACCAGTTCACTTAACAGCTGCTACTCGTCTGGCTCTACCCAATATACTGCGTATTTCAACTTCACATGCATACGCTTAGCTTCCTAAAAAAATATTCCTCTTACAATATAACACCATTGCATTTCAATAACTTATTTGAAATATCATTAATACTGTCTTGCCGATGCCGATTCCTATTAAAAATGATTCAAAAGTGATCCAGTTACCAGCAATTTCAGCGTTTTCAAACGCAGAAGTAATTGATGTGAGGTGTGGAAATGTGCCAGGAACAGCGTCAAGAACTGGAACGCCCTTGCAGTAACTTTCGGCTTGAGTCCATGTCTTATGCGGAATCACAACCAAATAGCAAATTTGGGAATTTTGGGTTGCGGTATGCCATCCGTGTGGACAAGCGGAGAATGAATGACCAATTAGGAGAGCGAAAAAAATAAGACTGTTCGTCAGCATCGTATTGTATATGAAACAAGGTAAAGGAATAATGCAGGAAACTGATGCAGGTGGGCGCTGCCCTTCAATATGCTCCACTCTTATCAGTTGCACAACTTAGCACAACTGAGCAGATGAACAATGTGCAGGCTTCCCTAATACTTTTCTTTATACTATTTTCAAAGGCTAGTAAAGACATTGAATTTGTCTCAGGTACTTTAAACTGTCCGCCCAGTGATAGCAGTGATGTTATCATTGTGTATGATCACGCTTAATATCTCGTCACAGTTAGCGTAAATAGAAGGCAAAGAGACGAATTTAAATCTCGCATCCTGCCATATTGTATTTTTCATAGCGACCGTTCATAAAATTTAGCCAACTTCAAAGAATAGAGTTTTTCCTATAGGAAATCAGATGTTAACAATATTATGCAGAAATCTCGCTATCGATCATAAAAATTGCTCTAACAATAATCAGGTTTAGAATAGTTACAATATTCAATTTCTTTAATAAAATCTTTGCGAAGTGGCGTGTTCACTGCACCGCATTACTTATAAGCTAATATAGTAGCTGGTTTTAATCAAATTTGATCATAGTTTAGTTGTTTTCTTTGTCAAGGATTAATTTCTTGCTCTTTAGCCTTAGTTTGTGATATTTGCAACTAAAAGTGATGGGTTGTGGCAAAATGAAACTGCTATGAAACACGATTCAACCATGATAGGACGGCTGACCAAAGATTACTTTATTTCAGTAAACTGCTGCTTGTGCAGCGGAGCTGGAACATCTAGTACACCTTCAGCTTTTGCAAAAAGACAATAAAAATATGAAATCAATGTCAACAAATCTTTTATTATTAAATGTAACAGCATTTTTTTAAAGGAATCATGATTCACGCAGTTTTCTCTTGTCACCATAAACCGTATGTTTATATGATAGCATATTTGATATTTGTGAATACTTTGAAAGAAAGACCATTTGCGGCGCTATTTACTACCTAAAGCACAAAAATGACTTTCATTACAAAGGCAAAATAGGTGTGTTCTGTGGACTTTGACTTCACTATCAACTTAACTTAGCCCAACTCTGCTCTTGCTACAGACCTCTGAATTTGATATTGCTCTAACTCCGAAGCATGAGAATGATGCCATGTGTCTTGCGGTTTCCATGCTAATGCTTGCTACGATGATATGCACATACAAACACACATCCTTACTGGTAGAGTCCTTGTATTATTTGATTTGTGACGTCTAAAGTAAAGCAGCAAACATGGGTGTGAAGAAATAAGCCGCTGCTAATGCGGTATCAGCGCGAAGCTCGTGCTAGGGTGTGAAAACGTTTGCCCTCCTCTTAGACATCAGCCCCCTCACGGGCCAATAATTTCAAAAGGGAATAGGAGCCTGCTTTATACTCTTCCTACCAGTTCATTTTTCGAAGAAATAAATCGTTCTTCCTTCACACGTTGATTCTGCTGCCTAACCTGTGGAGCACAGTGAAAATTGAATAAAATGTGACAGTAATAGTACACTTGCTCGAAAATTATCGTCTAACAAATAAAATCACAAATTAAAGTGGCTACAATATGAGAAAATTAAGCAAGTAGTTGGACAGGCGTGCAAGCCAACAGGCTATGCCTTCGATCGAAAACCACAGTGGTAATGTCGTGGCTGGAGACGGATCACTGCTGCCGGATAAAAATGTTATCCCACAGGACAGCAAATAGCATGTCAGAACGGTTACTTCCACTTGTGCGTGCCAGCTTGTTTATCCGCTGTCCCCACAAAGTCATCCGCTTTGGCGCACGATCCTCCTCGACGAGAACAATTTTAAAGCAGTCGTGGGAAATCGCGCAGCATTTAGCTAACCTCTGCCGACCTAATCCGATATTGAAACTATTATAATGCATCTAATTTTGCTCTTTTTCCACAGTTTGCATAACATGCTCAGCGATGAATTAATGCTCTCTTATGCAGTTCCTTAAATACGCTCAGTCCGACGCAAAACTTTTGACAAAGAACAGCCTCACTTGCCTTGCTGAGCACCCAAGATTTGCTGATTCAATAAAGTTTAATCGAGTGAAACCAAACGACGTCTGTCTTTGTCGACAGTTGGCGCTCAGTTTTACCCGAAAGGGAGTGAGATAGGCGCACGAATTGCCTTGCGCCCATCTAGTGGTTTTTTGCCTCTTCTCCGCGTCTTAAGTAGTCGTTAACGCGGGCGCGTCGTTGTCTTTGATCCTGTCAGCGGGGGGAGAAGTGGGGTCACCTTTTTTCTGACATCTTTTTGTGCATTTGTCCCGCTCAAGTGGCTACGTACTCTTTGCATAGAGAGAACGAGTTTCCTTGTGTACCAGCGCCTAGACTGGCTTTCCACTCAGCAAATCCCTGTAGTGGTTCGACGGAAGCGTAACCGTGAAATGTATAAATGCGCGTGCTTTGTGCGAAACTAGTCCACTTCTTGCTCGTTTATGTTTTCTTAAAACGATGCAGTGAAGATGCAAAGTCTTTCCGCATCTAGGAAAACAACTCTGCTATTTTCAGCCTTGTCAAATTTTCTTTCCAAACTTTGCAGGATAGTTGAATATTTTCATTTCTTTGTAACAGTATATTGAGTGTCTGCTATGCCCATTGTTAAATATATTTATTTGTGCGGTGCACTATATAGGATAATCATATAAGTTGCTAGGTCATGTTTTTGAATATCAGTGGCGTCGGTTAATGCGTATGTGGCAGTCATAACATAAAAAAGTTCGCGACAGGTGGGGCGCAACGTAACATAGATTCCATATACGAACATTGTCCATGTTCCTAATTAGTTGTACGTGGAAGGTCGTTCGTGGTACGCGTTCAATACGCGATGGCACCTGCGTACCAAATACGGCTTTCAAGCACCTTGGCAACAACCCACGCGTAGCATATTTCCTTTTATGCGGACAAACTGGTATTCGCCAAAGTTGAGCGACTAGTATTTCATTACGTTTGTTCCCTGCCACTTACCCATTGCAAAATGTCGCTGCGGTATTTGATTTGAACTTATCTTTCCAAATATCTTGATTCAAAATTATAGATAAGTTATAGTTGAATCTGTTTCACCCAACTGCGTTAGTAATAAGTTAAGTCGCAGATGAAAACTTAATAAGTACCAGCTACAGACGATGGACTGTTTCAGTAACTATTTAAAAAGTAAGAATGTCTCTTTATTTGCGCCATCAAATGTATGGATGATGGCGTTTTTACGCAGCATTTGCGTTAATCGGCCGTTGGTCCTTGTAATTCTGGCATAGNGTAAGAATGTCTCTTTATTTGCGCTATCAAATGTATGGATGATGGCGTTTTTACGCAGCATTTGCGTTAATCGGCCGTTGGTCCTTGTAATTCTGGCATGGTATTATTTCTCATTAACTGAACTGGTTTCGCGATATTTTCAATTACAACCAAACCTCGCGGGTAGAAGGTGATTGCATCTTACTTGGCTAACTATGCGAATTCCTTTTTGAGAAAATCTTATTAATTTTCATTCACGTAGCAGAAGAATTGGTTTGCTAATTAGCGATTGACTTTTAAAGCTAACAGTTTGATCATGAATTTAAATTTGATCTCAAGTGAATGCAAAGAGCCTTGGTATAAAGGCAAAAGTGAAAAGGCTACAATAATTAAGGGCGTCAATTCCCGTGAACACAGACTGGGAGGAGCTGAAATCTTTTTTGTCCTTGCCTAAGCTTCGCTGACTACTTGATCGAAATTTTCACCAGTGGCAGACGGCGCCCTCAGCAAGACACTTAGATCAGCCCTTTCAGAGGTGGGACGAGCCGTGAGCAAAGCTCTAGCAATTTGGAAAGCAGGCGGAATGGGTGAAAATTTTCAAACTGTACTAGACAGAATGAATATTTTTTGCGTGTACACCCAGGAGCAGCACATCTGAACCCAAATCGCGTGCGAGCACGTTCCTCTCAACGTGCAGGAAGTTTCCGCTGTTTCGCCGTCTCGAAGTGTTGTTCTCCGGCCAGTCGGTCGTCGATGACCCGTAAATATCGGATCAGTTCCGCACGCGACGCAAAATCGGTGGCGATCAATCTGATACTGCCCGACAAGTGACAGCGCGGACCCCTCGCGAGCTCTACTTCTCACGTCATTGGTTTCAGCGCGCGAAAAAGTGCCAGCGCGCCGTCTTCTTTGTTGCACCTTTTCCTTTTTAGTTTACTTAAAGAAACGGAGACGGACCCACCGATCCCGTTGGCTTGCGTTGAGATCTCCACGTCGATCGCGGAGAACAGCTGATCGACAAATTCGACCCGCTTGCTACTGGTACTACGTTTTCTTCGCAACTTTGAGAATACGGCCCCGGGCGCTGTTTCGAGAATTCCTTGGGAGCATATTTAATCGTAGAATTGCTTTAATAATACAGTACTATTTCTCTAAGCTCAAGCAAGATATTTGCAGCGATTGTTTGTTTCGAGCAAGAATTATGTTAGCACGTAGAATAACACACAAATTCACAAGCTACTCTAAGCATATTTTTGAGAAATACTTTTAGAAGCAGGTTGTTTTTTGTTGTCAAACGAAAATTTTAAGCTCGAAAAATTCCTCCAGCCCAGTTATCGAGAATGCTTTCAAAACTATTGTTAGAAAGTCGTCATTTTCACCTTCGAGAAACTCCGGTCCCACTGTTGCGATTCGTGACTGGGAGATGGGCACGAATTAGGCGATGTTAGCCGAGTGTATAGCTTAATGTTTCGCCCACCTGATGGTTCATCAGGGAACCTAAGCCTTGACGCGAATTAAATACATAATTTTCACTTTAATGAGGACACTTTCCAGTTCAAAGAGTACACTTTCTTAGCCAAATCAATACGGAAAACGTTCTCATTGAATGAGATAAAAAGCCTAATTCTAGCGGAAATGATACATATTTGACGTTTTTGAAACGAACATCTAAGCCAATTTTTTATGTTCAGGTACATGAAAAAACATGGTTGTGCAGAAGGTGGCATTCTATGACGACAAGCACGACCACGATGCCGTCCGAAATCGCCAGCATTGCTTATTCAGTCGTTGTCATGTTGTGGTAGGCAGTTTTTAATTTTCCTAGTTCGATTATATGACCATGAACACTTGATTTGTCAGTAAAATTACAGTTTCTACTAAACTGTGTAATAATGGATATTATTTAATTTATTTATTTCTATTTCGTTAATTGATACTATTTTCAGACCGGCACAAGTATATTTTTGACGATATACTTAATTGGAACATTCTTGAAGGCGCTGTTTTTCTTACTATTTTTTCTACACGGATTATTTCTTCTGGTTTTACCTGCGGCTGTCGTTATTTGCACTTATTTTGGGATAAAGACTGAAAACCACAAGTATTTTTGGCCTTTCATTGCGATTTCGGTAAGTCAAGTTCATTTACAATAATCCATTGACGCTAAATCCATGTATTTGCTCTAAACCATAGTATGTCTTGGATTATCATTTAAGTAGTTGCAAAGAGCATGTTTCCGCCAGCACTTTGACGCTGAACTGTATTCAATCTCCGTTTAGATATTCCACATCATAATTTCCATCGCTGCTGGTGCCATGTTCACATACATTGCGATTTTCCTGCCAAAATATCTTTTAATGGTTTTGAATTTAGTTCGAGGAAGTAAGTTTCACTCTTTTTCTAATCAAAGCTGTTTCACAATTTGCCTTGCACAAATACCAATTTTATTCATGATGTAAAAAAAGAGAGAAGCAATCGCTTTTTATCCTTTGTAAGTCGTGCTGTGTCCAAATCTTGACAAAACCCTCTTAACTATAGTTGTTTTTGTTAAATACTTTAGCGAACTTAAATATTCTGTGATACTGAGAGCAATTTTTTTGCGCATGAAATGCGTCTTCACACGTGATCAAAGTGTAACCACAGTTGGCGACTCAGTCGAGCACTAAATAATTAATCTTCAACTGGTTCATTATCCGTAGGGCATTTAGATCATCCTAGATATTCGAAGAAATATGAATTCCGTCGCGATATACTGTTTACCACCATGTAGATGTCCTTACCTGACCAGGTCTACGAATAAATCATTAAAGTCATCACAGTACCTTTGTAATAAACGCTCGTGGTATCAGACTCTGTATTTAATATTATACAGCTTTCGTTCTTGCCTATGGAGGTACGGACACATTGGCTAAAAGTATATTGCTCGCAATTGATGCGTGCAGAATTGTTCTCTAACTCAGCATATTATTTTTGGAAATCGTAACTTTGACATATTTAAATTTTATCTCTAAAACACTTTTCGTTTAAGGAATGGATCAAGACGTCAACGATGGCTACATAGTCTGTTCCGTTCTCTTTCTTTCATTCCTGGTTATATTTAGCTTGTACAATTACTGGCAGTTGCGTGTCGTTCTGAGCTGCAAAAAATATTACAAAGCAAAAAGTGAACTGGTCAGCTTTTCAAATTCGACTTCCGAACCTCAAGCATTGAATGTCAACTATCTGCTAAATGACGATATGGGCAAAAGACCCACGATGTGATAAAATACATCAATTGCGAGCAGCAATGAATTGTATCGTATGTGAACAAATGTTATTGTGTAATGTATTTCTGAATATCCACCCAAAATGACTATTGGGCGTGTCCACAGATTCGGGCTTAAGAAGATGACCGACCCGCTGAGGTTGATCGCGAACCTAATAAGCGGCCTTTTGTTAAAAGGGTCGCCAAAAACTTTGCAACGCGCAGCAGTGCATATGCTTCCTGGTGCCTGATTACGTGTGAAGTCTTTTTCGGATATTCGATCTTTATTTACTGCCCTTGAACACTTGGATCGTTTTTCTGCCATCTGTCCGGAACGCCTATTTGCGGGCGTGTTTTCGGAAAAACGTTTTGCTAAGCCGTATTCGCTTTATCAGTTCAAATGCTGACTCTTTTATCTGGTCCAACTGAAGCCTTTGATCATGCGCTACCCTATTTACATCTGCTTTGACCTTATAAAAATGGAAATTTAAGCTCAATTGGACCCGTTTAACTCTTTTGCCACTTATACGCTCACCAATAACATAAGCATTAGCCAAGAAATTAGCCTCTGAAAGCATGTTTTTTATTGATCGAAGTGATAGATTGGATCGATTTGCCTCTCGACTCGAATGGTAACTATTTTCAGCAGAATTTGTACTGTGTCTGTAGTCATCTTCTACCAAATGGTACATTTAACAGAATGAACATAGAAGCGGTATAAAACTATAACTGGCATTTTTTATGCTTTTGCGTTATGAAGATTTGCTGAACACCACCATACTTTGAATATTGTGTATTTACGCTCAATGCTCGATTGCTAACAGGGTGATTGCGTACCATTTTATCACATGTTTTCGATTAAATAAAATCTGCTTGACATTGAATCTTCTTCAAGAGCTGAAAAATGCCTACTTGAAACGGAATCTTTCCTGTAAAGCATCTGTAATAACTTTCAACTTCCATAAAAGGAGAATAGCATCTCGACGCTGTATAATTAAAATTCGCACCAAACAATCGCAGACGTGAGTCCATTTAATATACTGTGCATTATACATAAATTGCATATAAATCAATTGTGATACTTAAAACAACCGTTTCAGACAGATGTCCAGTAGAAAATTCTGATAATAATTTAACTAGATATATTTACAACAGCGCAACATAGATCAAAGGAGTATAGAAACTCCCAGCATACTGTATATCAGGGAGTGGGAGTTTAAACAGTAGAGTGCATCAGGAGGGACGTTAATGCTAACAAACAGAAAAGAGAAAAATCCCCTGGGTACAATTGAACAGTTCGTGACTACCTAGACCGGCTGAACGCAAAATCAGATTATATTTTTCACTATTGAAAATAAATTTGCTTTTTCTGCCAACATTCTCAAGACAACAACATTTGCAGACCATGAAGCAAATATTACAAAAAACTGGAAACCACCACTAAGCGCAATTTGCTCCTTCTGCACTGCAAATTTGTTAATCACATCTCAAAATTTTGCATTAAGCTAATAAATGCTACTTAATCAATGCTTATATATATCTGGGAAACCAAGCTTTACTGTTAGCGGAAGGGAAAGCATTAAATTCGTGTAGATACGCATCGGAATCCTTCTATGGATAGAAAAGTATGAAGTTGTTTCCGATAACGATCGTTTTCGAAGAAATTTCGAGCATCGTTAATGTCATCGTAAACTAATTCCATCCGAAAATTTTGAACGTACTTGCATGCTATATAGAGACATTGAGAGCTCACATTCGCATTCCTAACGCCCAGTAGTCAAACATGGGCTCTCTTCACGCAGGCTGTTAGAGTCTATACACGCTTGACGTAGATAAAGCGCGCAAGTTCGGCCGTTGCAAACTATACGACGCCAAGCGCATTGCCTACTTTGAGAAAGTATATCGTAAAAGTTGGTCAAAGGTTAGGGTTAACCGCTGTGGCGCAGTTTAACCAGACCACCACTAAACAGAAAGTTTCTATTCAAACAAGTCAACTGCACAGTGCGAAATACTGGAAATGGGTGTCCTGCTTCTAATTAGAACGACGGTAAATCACTATCCTCGTTTTATTGTTAATATGTAAAACTGCTCTAAAAGTTCATGCACCATCTGATGAAGTCTTCAAGCTCTCATTGAAGTGTTGAATAATGACACGGTTGGTGTGGAACGCAGGAGCAGGCGTCCATGAGATTTCTACATCACAGTTCGATCTCTTGGGTATTTGTTCTCTAGAGTCGAGAGGTGGCAAATCGCGTCACGCTTGACGAAAGCGTCGCATTTCATTAGTCGTTCGAGGGGAAGGGATCATGCGAATGACTCCTAATCGATTATAAGCTGACAAAATTAAAATTCCACTGTTGAAAAAATTGGCAGGCTTCGTGTTTTAATTCGAGCCGTAGCTTTACTGCGGCTCCTCATTTATTAAACATAATTAAGGTTGTAAGTACGGTGAAAGTATTTTGATCCTTTCTCGTAGAACAACGATGCAGTTTATATTAGACTTGATCTGAATCTCTTTTGATCCTCGGTACAGCTCCGGACTAAGTATGTGGCTACAGCATTAATTAAAGAATTCTTCCATTTGCATCAGTTCACTCTTATTATACTTATTTTTAAATTCAAATGTATGGAGCGCTTTATTATAGACAGAAGGAATTGCGGATCATTGGATTCAAAAGATCAGAGAAACTGGAGTTAAAACTCAAAAGCTGCGTGTTTCTGAACCGCTCGAAGGCGATGATTGGCATGTCGATGGAGAAGGGCTGAAAAAGAAACTAAAGGTACTTCAAGTCGAGCTACGATATTTAGAGAATGCCAACACTAACAAGTCGCCAGCCACTTTTTCTTTTCGAAATGTCTTCTAGTATTCAAAGACGAAGTAGGGTCTTGGTTGATCTAGGCCTAAAAAGTTCTTCAAGCTCGCAAAACCTTTGCATCACAAAATTAAACAATAACTGACTCATATTCCATTCACAAACGCGTACGATAAAAATGAAACACCTTAATTACAATAACTAAAGCGACGTGCATTGTTTGCAGGCCATTGGTATGGTCATAATTGGCGAAGAAATTCATTCCGAGGATGTATCGCATGAAAAAACTGTGATAAATGGCCTGAATACTCAACAAGAAGTGACAGAGCATGCGCACACCGAGCACCACGACGAAACCCATACTACTCATAGCCAGACCGCCGAAGATACCGAAAAAGTCGACAATGAAAAAGTTTCTCAGACTCCACCGCCACATAGTCCCGGAAATTTCGAGGCACACCATTATGAGCAGAATGAACATCACGTACACTACGACGATCTTCAAGTTGCAACCGAAGATATCGGAAGTACAGAAGAGGATAGACATTCTCGACCGACCAATCAGCCGCCGCGCAGTCCGCTGATCGGCGAAAATTATCGAGCTAATTTGGACCCCAACCGTTTCGTGTCACCTCCTTGGCAATCAACTAACCTTCCAAGATCGCGTTCGATGCCAAGGTTTGTGAACAAGCGCTTCTCGATGCTCCTGGCGTCCGCAAGCGCGACCAGCAACCACCACGAAGACACTGAAAAAAGCGCCGATACCGATATTGCACACGTAGGGCAGAGCGAAGGCAGGCGACAGTTCCATACCGCGAATCAAGAAAATGCCGTTGCAGAACGCTCGTCGCACAGATACTACGATTACGACTCACTGTCGCCCCGTTCGTTGGCGTCTAAGAATGACGATCATCAGACGAGAAATGAATATCGGCGGAGCGCAACAACAATTCGAGGCAGAGAAGAGATCAATCGTGGATTCGCTGAACATCCTGTTTCGCGACGACCTCAGTCAGCAGGACCAACCGGACCGCCACATCTGGTTCACTTCGGCGCACCGCATAGCAATGGCAAAGATGTCTTCCATTTTGATCCTGTTCTGTCCGATCATAAAGCCCGACATGAGGAAGTGGCTGAGGTCAGTCTTCACGTCGACAATGTGCTCGCCTTCACGAATGTTGTTCACAAAGAGAATGAAGCAGCCGATCATCACGCCCAGCATTCTGCTGAAGAAGCTGAAATAAAACAGCACCACCATCATGACCATCATGAGCAGCAGCAACATCATGATCATCATGAGCAGCATCAACATCATGACCAACATGAGCAGCACCATAATGATGATCATCATGAGCAGCACCATCATCATGATCAACATGAGCAGCATCACCATAATGATCATCATGAGAAGCATCAACATCATGACCAACACGAGCAGCATCACCACGATGATCACCATGAGAAGCACCACCAACGTGATCATCATGAACAGCACCATCATCATGGTCAACATGAGCAGCATCACCATAATGATCATCATGAGAAGGATCACCATCATGACCAAGATGAGCAGCATCACCATAATGATCATCATGAGAAGCATCACCAACATGATCATCATGATCAGCACCATCATCATGATCAACATGAGCTGCACCATCATGAGCAGGACCACTCTGCTATCGATCATAATGCATCGAAATTAGAGGATGACAACGAAAAAGCATCAAGGGTTGACTCTACCGATGGCGAATCGAATGAAAACAACGAGCGCGAGCAGCATCAGCACAAACACAAAAAAACCGCTACTAACGCGCAACCGTTCTGGCAGCTTTATGAAAAGGACATCGTGTTCAAGACGCACAATCAGATGACGCGCAAGTACCTCACCGCAGCGTCTTCGCGAAAAATTGCAGCTCACACCTACGATGATAACGCTAGCAATGGCAGTGATAGCGACTGATAATGAACATACCATTAGTAAAAGCAAATACTGGACAAGTAGGCATAAGTGTGGGTCTAAAATTTTGTTCAGCCTATACAATTCTCTGGCGCAATTGCCAAACGTTTTTATTAATTTGAGGTGCTGTAATTGCCGAAACAACGGATCAATTGATTCCCTTTGATACTATTTTGTATTAGCTCAACAAAAGTTCCCATCGGTGCAAGAAACTTTGGTGCTTTGTATATGTAAACATGAGCAAATTCCATTGTAAAAGGGTCATTAACAATGACTTCCTAAGTTAGTCTTTGTCTTGCTGTTAGGGCAGCGCCTTCGATTACAGTTAACTTTTTGCTAAATCGATAATCATTGATGACTGCAAATGTACCTTCTGCACCAGTTTTCGAAACAATCTATCTTTCAATTCCAGCAGTTTGCCTTGAATATAAATTTTTAGTTTTAATTGAAAGAGTGCCAAGAAAATTAGCTTCAGTAAAAGATCACAGTAGAGGATCAACGATATCGTACCAATGGCATATCATTTCACAGCCAGTTAATGATATAATATCATGTTCTTCTGTATACAAGAACTGGCGAAAATGATACATCATCATCGATAACCGAGATCCTTTAAAAAATCTTTTAGTGGGAAATTATTGAAATGCAAAGTAATGGATCGATATCATTGATATGATAGTAAAACGAAATAGAAATGATACGTTACAATGTCATTAATTCTTCACTGAGCGTGATCAAGGGAGGAAAGAGGTTACTGGCTGAAGATCCTCGAGGCTCCCTTATCCAAAAATTAGGTCTTAGAATTTGAGCCTCTCTGGTGTTGCTTCTACCGAACACCAGCACATCGATTATCGCTTATTGACTCACACTCATGTATGTGTATGTAGCACAGTCGCGCTGTGTATTTTGATTTCTTCAATCAATTTATGATTAGCTTAAAATCATTCGATCATATTCTTAGTCGTAGACAGTAAAACTATTATTTCATTGTCTAACACAGGAATGCGATGACAGTTAACGTAGCGACTACAATAGAGTTAGCAAAAATCGAGTCGCCCCCGCTGCCGTTATTTCCTGGAGCAGTAGTAGTCATCGTTTGGGCCGAGGTTGAAGAACTGGACGTCTGTGATCCTAAAGCAGTTGTAGTCGTCGTTTGGGCCGAGTTTGAAGAACTGGCAGTCTGTGGTCCTAAAGTCGATGAGGACGAGTTTCCAGAGCTGGGCACTGGAATTATCCAACTGGCGATGGTATTGTCAATAGTGACGCGGGCGGCAGTCAATTCGGGCACATCGGATGATCTCGCAGGGTACATGTCGGCGCAGTGAGCAGTACCTTCAAATAAACTTGCATGATTAATGAGTCGTACTGGTGCAATTGATTGCGATTGAGACCATAATTAATGAGAGTCTGCGGTCAGAAAATCAAAATAGGTTTGTAGCGAGAATGAGAGTGTCCAGCCTTGGATGTCAAAATTCGGCTTTACTTTGACCAATCGACAATTCAATCATATATCATCCTTGCCTTCCAATAGATCATCTTTAAAATTTGCCCTTCTCCTCGAACAGTGTATTATCTGTTTTCCGCACTATTATTAGGCGCCAATTTCATTCTATTTGGCTGCATATCAGGCCTTTGATGCAAAGTCATGACCGAAATAGGACACTCAGCCAGCACAGATCGGACAACAGTCACTGAAGGTTAATAAAATAGGACGGACATTAACCCTCCTTCACGCTAAGCTCGGCCCAAACAGCAAGCGCTCGAAACTTCAATCCCATTACCATGGATGTACACTGGGATGGCCGTCGGATTCGGTTGAGTTTCGAAAATTCCCAGCCTGTGCCATGGATCGATCGATCCGTTTGGCAGAACCACGTTCGCTCCCTAAACACAACAGGGTTGATTACGTCATCGTCATACTTGGTACGAAACGTTACATATCGTAGCAAAGAGATAGATTAAATAAATCCTTCCTTTTTGAGGAAAAATTTCAGGATTTTAACATACGCTTATATACTCACTAACATTGATGATTTAATATTAAACCTGCAGCATACATCATTTATCGATAATCATATCCTACCAGTTTTCATAATTGTATCTGCAGCATTGATCTAAGATTCTGGGATCACATACATGGATATGACTATCGGCTGAATTTTGCCTCAGCGCTGCGACTAACTATTTGCGTTCCCCTAGATACCTGGACGCAAAATGACCTAAAATTCCTTGTTAATTGCACACTGAAGTTGAACAAACCGTGAAATTGTCTCGACCACCATAAAAAGCATTCGTACTATCGATAGCGCTTGCGATAGATGTACTATTGTATTGACTACCAAATATATCAGTGCACATATTCACGTAGAATCTAAAATCAACAATGATCAGTTCATTGCTGTCGAATTAAGAAAATCAAAAATCTCTTACGACAAAGGCACAATTTGACCGAATATGTTGTTAGACCAGTCAGTCGACTGGAAGTAGCCGAATTCGGTGCACGTTTGCCATGTCCAGCTGCGGGCTAAATTTAATAGGAATAGAAATGGTGAGCTATTTTTTGGGCAGAATTAAGTTCAGGCATGATTTGCAGACGTAGTCTACAAGCTTCTTGCCCGTTGCAATCATGGGCCTATATAATAAAAGAACTGAAAAGAAACCGCAAATCTGCGCAATTGAAAGCGCAGTGACTTATCATAGTATGCTATTTTCCCGTTATTTCCAGTTTCATAACCAATCACCGCGCTTGCACTTCTACACTTTCGCAATTCTGCATCTGTAATTTTAGCATGAAACATGCGCCAGAGGTGGACACGCCTGACGGGACCGGAGGGTATGCGGAGCCGAAATCGCCACTCTAGGGGCCAACTTCATTTGAGCTGCAACTGGGGTAGAGCAAGCGTCGCGATTGATGAGAAAAGCATAAAGAAGTAGGAAAAAGATCATTAACTCTGCTTGAAATTATGCTATTGCGAAGTATTTATCAAATAAACCTGTACACGCCAGTTTGGAAGCGATTGGACCGCAACCAACAAAATAACACCCTGCCTTTTAGAGTAAAGTTTCTTCCTACGACCTCAGCGCTTATTGGAACGTTCAGGGTTGGTGACTAGTGTTTGCAACTGCCTCCCATCAGTCTACTCTTGTCATGAGATGAAAAAATTTTTCAATGCAATAGCGTAATTTCCACTTTCCCTATAATTTCTACTGCTCTAATAGTCGATCGAAAATTCGCTTAAGCGTCTAATCGTTTGTCAATAGTAAAGTACCGTACAATCGGCTAACTGGGCATCAAATGACGTATCCTTCATGAGTGCGACGAATTCCTTGTAGCTGTTATCCATGCATAGAGCACCGTTCACAAGTAGATTGACATCATTCAATCGCGTTAAGTATGATCTTGAACCGTTGTTCATAAGTTGACAAACATTTGGAATTGTCAAGCGGTTCGCGTATTCATTCTGCAACGGTAAATGAATTACAACATTGAAGCACAGAGTCCCCTATCAAATCAGACAACAAAAAAGCGAAATCAGCGTGGAATAGTAAATATAGTTTGCATCACGGCCACTTTCTAGCGCACCACGCGGTAAGTAAAAATTCAATAACGGCATTTATAATGAGCGCCACCGACGCAACAAGTTCTAAATAGCACTTAAAATGGTTTTACTCAGAATGACTTGCACTCGAAACTCACATTAATTGTACATAGAGTGCACAATGAATAATCTTGTCGCATTGTCTCCTTTCTTCACAAAACGTAAAAAGGAGCCACAGAAATTCTCCTTTCCGCTTTTATTTTCCACCGTCTGTTTCTATAGTGGATGCTATACTTTCATTATATTCTAATACATGTATTTATAATTGAGGGAGGTACCCAGTAAGCGTTAAAATCAAACCGTTTAATTATGTTTTTTTAATTTAAAAAACTTACGACATTATCTTGGCTGTATTGCACGACACCCATGAAATTGCCGATTACATTTTCGAAAAAGTTTATCAAATCATTCCCACCATTCGAAGTTGTATCCACAGGCTGACACGTACTGAAACATGAAAACTGCAAATGATTTAGGCAACAGGTGTGTCGCGAATTCGCGATTGATTCGTGATTAAGGATTGATAGCTGAGCAAAGGCTAAACCGCTTTGAGTCTGTTACGCCGTCAGGCGACACATCAGAAGCTAACAAGTGATTGCAATCAGACGCAAATAATTTTAGAGCAGGCAAAAACCAATACCAATCTCCTTGAGGCGAGCTATCGTTTCGCCCAAAGGAGCACTCACTTGTAACAGCTTCAGTCGGCTCACCCTAGCTGTCTCACTCTCACTATGAACCACCGTATTATGTAGTTGTTTACTCTATAACTGTACCGGATAGAATAAACCATGAAACAGAGGAGACAACTAACAACAGAAGAGCATTCTTCACAACAAGGTGAAAATCGGTGATGACACTAGTGAAAAATTCGTCAGTCAGCAATATTATTTATTCTAAAGAATGAATACGCTGGTTGTTTCAGGGAAGACGTACATCTTTCCGGTGAATTCCAGTTTCGATTGCTATGTAGAAATCCAGTGCTAGTGTCCCAAATGTTGCTGACAAATTTTTTTAGCAAACAAAAGATCATCATCAATGATTCGCTAATTTTCACTTCGGTTACTGATAAGGTAACATCATTGATTACAACTGCACTTCTTTGTTAAAAAGACGAGATGGATGCAAGTTACTCGTTTTGAGGCAGATTAGCCTAATGAATAGTTTGAAAAAAGGCTTACTTAAATATGGCTGACAAATTTTGCAGTCCATTGGGCGTTTGCGTTAGATTAAGCAGTTGTTGAAATCCTATTTGAACATTAGTCGCACAGTCCTGGCTATTATTTGCGAGCGATGTCTGAACAACATCAAGATATTCTGCAATTATTGCCGTTTTAGTCGAATCCATTATTGATTACATATGACTCCACTTTGTGTCATACATACTACCTCATTTTCTCGTTAGTTAATCCCGTACCAAGTTAGAAGATTGATCAAAAATATTTATAGAATCCTATTTAGGATTTGATACGAAATTTAATTATTTAGTTGTACGCGATCGCTAAAATTTTCTTTACTCAAAAGAAGACGCTGTCTTAAATCAAATTTGTCAGGCGATTTTCTGTGTCTCGCTCCTTACGAGCTTTATTTGACTAATAGGCCGCTAAAAAGTCAGAAATTGCTGTTATACGAAATGCTATCAGAATTTGTGGGTCACCCTGTAAAGCAGAAATTTTATAGTTCCATCACTTCCGATTCTTTTCTTATCGAAGAGGATTTATATAAACATATAACCCGTACGATAGTTCTATCGTACTGCACGCATGGCGCAATCCAATTTCAGCGTGGAAGCACTCACACGTGTTCAACGACACGAAATTAGCGCTTACAGGCCAATTTCATAGAACCATTGCAATTGCGGAATATGCAAGCGCGGTGATCGGTGAAAAAAGCGAAAGTAACTGAAAAGTGACGAATCAGAACGCCTGTGATTCCGCAATTTTGCAATTCTACAATTACATCAGACTATTGAAACTGACCCAAGGGGCCTGATTCACTATAGCTCAGTCACTAAAATGTCAGAAAAACTGGCGGCGTCTCATATCTTTTGAATCACTCTCATACGACTCTGATATGATATTCAGCCAACTTTGCACTCATTTCGATGACTGAACTTTGGTGAAACGAGGCCCAGGCAGAGGAAATGGCCCTTGGGCCGTAAAAGCCTAAGAGCGCGTTCTGCTTTTCTTTTGTTAAAGCGCGAGAATAAAACGGACGGTACTCTGAGCGGTCGAAGCAATTGAGCGACGCGCTCTGCTAATAGATTGAGAAACGGTTAATAATTGCTCTTGTTCAATCAGACTGTACTATCTGATTGCCTCTTATTGAAGCGCCATCGCCCCACCAGGATGCCGTCAGTAGTTGCGCTTATTTGACCCTTTATGGGGAAGGGTTTTTTAATTGCAACGGCTTTTACCGCTGAAATCCATCTTGGCAAAAACTGGACCAGAACTGGCGATAGCTCCAGCTACCAATTCAGGATGACGCTCGCGCATCCATGCAGATAATGCGCCTAAATTAGTTCTTTTTTCAAACGTCACACATATAGTGTTATTATCCTATCGTTTAACTTTCCTATGTCCTCGGTGAACAGGTTGGATGCATATTTTTTTACATTCAATTGCAACTCAAATTTCCAAGTGCCTTTTTTGTACGACCTTTCACAACAGTCAGGAGAGAGAGGAGATTGAAAGATTATCGATGGTTACTTTTGAGCTGTGAATCAAATTAATCATTTTGTACTCAATGACTGTCTCGTTTAGCTTGCACTTCTCTCAGAAAGTTACCCAGTCTTTTCTTTTTTCTTGCTATTTGAAATAAACAAAAAAAGCTTACCCGAATAAGAGCCACCGAAAGTGACCCACTTTGAACTGTTGACCCACTGATAGCTGTACATATCATTCATTGCTCGAATAAAAGTAGCGGCGTCTTCCAGCGCCTGACGGCTGCTTAACCATTTCAGATTGGCAACTGATTGATCGCTGAAATTGAAATGCTGTTTTTCCTTAAACAGCTACTATTTCACATTGCAGAAACTTTGGTGAAGCGGTTATACTATAACTGTCGGAGCAGCGGTGGTATTATGTTTTATGCAAACATTTAAAACTAAGCAAATAAACATCGGCTGAGGAACCGATTATCATCAAACTGTTCTATACTTGTACGCTGAACTAAGAATAACAATTTTCTTTTCTGATCAGGATATTGTTGGAATCGCCCTATCTTAACTCTGAGCTTGAATTTACAAATATTGTGACAGTCTAGTTTGCCAGTACTAATTAAAACATCTTGCATTTCAAAACGACGGAAACAGCGCAAAGAAATACAGTTTCAATGTCTTTGATGTTTTAAGACGCAAATACTCTCCTTAGGTAGTGCAGTCTACACCGTCTCTACGACTGCAAAAAATATTTCATTTTGGTTTTACAACAAAGAAGGTTCACGAGCAAAAAGTTCTGTTTGTACGCGTTATTCTGCGGTAATAGTGGCAGACTCACTTGACTGGCGAAAACGTTTGGCGATCAAACTGACCGTCAAACGAATGATCGAGAACGAATTATCAGACTGTGCACGATCGGGTGCTGTTTTAGAAAGTTTTAACTTTTCAGAGTTTTAACATGGTACCGGTGTCAGGCATTCGACGGCCGACCGGAAGAGCACGTGTCGTAACGATAAGGGCCTTCCTTGGAGGACCCGAAAAAGTGGACCCTGCGGCAGCGGGATATACGCTAGGGAACTTTCTTTAGAGTTTTACCATGGTAGTACCGTCTAACGCGCTCCAAAGCATATTTCTAAGCCCAGATTCAAGTCTGGGAGGGAGCTACACTTCTAGCCGCGGTCATTCCTTTTACGGTATGATATCGGATTCTTATCACCGATCCTGATTTCCGCCTCAATAACTTTTTCGTTTTATTTGTGACACTTTGCTCTTTGTGACCGCTAGGCGAGAAACATAGCAACCCAGAAAGTAACAAAAATTTTCTCACGGTGTAGGACGGCTTTTTCCGTAGAATCTATGTTCGAGTTGAAAGACGGCTGCATTGTACTTCTTGGCGAGTACCATGAACGTCAAACTCTCCTCGGTGACCCATTTCAAACCGGCTGGTGACTCTCCACCGAGCATGAGGAAAATTGGTCCACCTGGTTGGTAGTAAGACGGGTTGTACCAATATTGCTGAATTGATTCAAGTTTTATTGATATAAGATCAAGTTTTAAGCAATCTACGCCGAGTAGTATACAATGCGAGAAATAATGCGATATATGCGACTATTGAGAGAAATGTGGGAATCGTCCGCAAACCACCGCAAAGGAACTCTGATCTGTTACTCTTTCAGCGACTGTGACACTAACTTTACGTCGTTCTTGAAACCCAAGCATTTTTCGCTGCTTTATAAAAATATAATACGAGGAGGAAATCAAAAGAGATCATTGCAAATTTATTTGCCCGTGTGCGCATGAGCAGTTGACTTTTACGATATGCGTTCATTTCCCACACCTCCTTCCGCGTACCATTCCTTAACAATGGCACTGCTTTTATTTCTAAGCTGAAGATTTTTTGAGCAAGCGCGTGTAAATGAATGATTTTTAAATTGTACTGTTTTGAGTATTGAATATTGAACATAATAAAGCATTTTTAACTGTGATGCACACAATATTTAACTCTGCAATCGCATAGTGAGGTTCCCTTATGTTTGTACTTTTATTGCATTCCACCTGTGTGTATCCTGACTGGCGTTGTTATTTATCTCTTACTGTACAGACTAAGCTTTATCTGATCGAACAAACAAGGAGAAAATTCATAAACTGATCGTTCGCACCTGAAGCCAAGTTTGGTTGTTCATGTCGTCAAAATGATCGAGTATTTGTCGAAACTGGTATTGATAATTGGCGGCAGCGAAAGTGTCGCCTTCAGTTGAGAAAATTGGAGTTGGAACAAAGCCGTGTCGCGGTCGTCCCATGATCATAAATTTGCTGGCGTTAGCCAAAGCAATGAGGCCTAGTAGAGAGAAAATGAGACGACACGGCTTCGGCATGATGGCGCGAATGATTTTTCGGGCGCAAATTGATGCATGTAACAATGACTACCTATTTGTACACACTCTTGAGAGGGCGTGCCATTGGATAGAAGTGTACATAACGATAAGAGAGTGTAAGAAGCAGCGGGAGGCTCGTCTCTGTTTACGATTACTACCATTGCTCCTCTTGAGATGACATATTAGGTACTTAAACGCTTAATTTTTAAGAATGATAACTGACGGATTAAGCGCGCGCTCGTTTAGGTGAGCTGATCATTGACCTACTGATAAAAAATACTATCCATAATATTAGTCACTTTTATAAGGTGTACTTAATTCTTCGGCCTCAAATTGAGCAATAAGGTCATGCGCGTATGTGGTCTTTTGAAAATATCTTCGGCATTGCATCGACCAAAAGGGAAACAATTGAATCGGTACGACCCCGGCTGCGTATGAACACGGAGTACAAAACATCAAGCAGAGCAACATTGAACGTCTTGTGTAATTGATTTTTGTCTAAAATAGGTTCTGATTGGCACCCAAAGTAGTTGGTCGTAGTTTTGCTTCTATTTATTTAATTGGATTCGGCTTATTCAAAGGATAATTTCGTAGCTAAATATAACGTTCAGAGCACGTAGCCAGAATGCCGCTATTGACTATTTTTATCCAGTCGACGTTTCTGCTTACGTGCGGCGGGCTAAAGCGGGTGTCACACAGCCAAGGCCATGAGATAAAAGTCAAACAATCAAAACACAACCCGGCGATCAGGAAAAGCTGAGTTAATCGAACTTTTGGCTTTTTCAATTCTTGCCTTAGGGCGTGTAAGGCTTAAACTTTCTTCTATCAATGTGACGTGACAGCGTGTAAAGTCAAATTCTTATCGTTATTTGATGACTTGTCTTAATGTCTCAGCTCTGCGACGACCGTATCAGTGTTCCGTTGAAGTGCGATCGCGCGCGCGCGCTAATATCATGCGGTGAATATGTATTGAATCATGCCAGCTAGTGAAACGAACCAAAATACTATATCTTTCACTTTCTGTTATAACTTTAGGGAAGGTGAAAGCAGCTGATCGTGTGACCGTGCAATGGAAACAAGTAAAAACAGAATCACAGAGCAGCTAAATTATGAAATTTAGCGCAGCGATAACATGTACAATATAATCGACTACTGATTTGCCCGCAAAACTTCCGACCGCTTTCACGTTTTGCCACTTTTCATGGATATAATTTAAATCTCAACAAAAGTTCCGTGCCATTTTTTTGAAAAGCAATATAAGCGCAACATGTGATATTCAGCAATGATGCAATACTAAATTTCTTTGAATTTTACAGCAATACAGGATAAATTGATGTTAAGGCCACAATTAACATTTTGAAATTCTATAAAATATCCGATCTCGATGACGTGCCTTTCCTCTAATAACGTTAGGTTTTGTACCTTTGAACATAAGAGAAGCGTGAATAGTATACTTATTGTGGTGGGTCATTATCATTAAATCTGAAATCCGTAAAAGCGCCTACGGAGAGCTCGTTAAGAGAGGAGGTTATTGAGCGGAAAACTCCAAACTAAATAATGTGCAATTTATATTGGTACAATGGTTGAGGTATTTGTAAGTCTTCTAATGGCGAGCTTTGTCCGCGCTGCGCCTTCGCAGCCTGCACTTTAGATCGTGACGGTTGGCTTTCAACAAAAACCCTGTTGACGTTGACAATAAAGGTGAGAGCCTTTGCCTGGCACTATTGCGTCGTCTTCTCTCTTATTATTCTCCGAGAGCGTCAGTTTAGAAGAACTTCAATTTTCGATAAAGTTTGCTCTCTGCCTTCATAGCTGCGAGAGTTTTCCGCCCACTTAAAGAACTAATAGTATACTTCTCACGTGATGCGGAATCCAATTATTCTTACGGTTGATATAAGGAAGTAAAAGTGATCTATATATTGGCATGCGGAGCCGCATTATCTCAGTACCTCGTGCGCAGAATGCATAAAACACAATCAGTACTTTATTTACTAATTTTGTGCGGCGCTTTAATGCCGTCGGCCGCCGCGAAAATCCGTCCTTGTGTCAGCCCATACTGCGACATTTGCTGGCAGCTCACGGCGGCTCAACGTGGATTATTAAAATTTGGACTTGGCATGGCGTGTTCGAATTGTATGACAGAAATGTGCCGCCCTTGGAGATCTTGGGGAAAGCGATGGTCTCGCGGAGTAAAGACAACAATGAATATTAATCACTTGGCGTGAAATCAAAAATTTATTCAGTGATGTTGTTATTTGATTTAAGCCTCGCATAATTGGCTGTGTCGCGTGTTTGTAAAAATGTTCATCAGAAAAAACATCCAGCAGTAGTTTTTTCAGGAATAACAGTCCTATATGAATATAAAATGTCTAGTAGATGTTGCGAACTAACGACACTGATATGCGCACAGATCGAACCACTGAGATATCTATCGAACAGCGTTACAAAGCTTTATGCCGCCATGCAAACGGCTATTTTAAGTCCATGCTCATGAATAGTTAACAATATAGAGTAAACTTTAACAGCTATGTAGCGCTCTAAGAATAGCTAATAATGGTTCAACAGCAGTTCTGAAACTCGCTGAAAATGACCAGGAAGAGCGAGTCAGCTTTCTTTATTCTGCTCAAAGATTTACTCTTTTAAATCATAAGGATGAAACGACAGATCAGACTGTCGTGAGTAAGCATCGATATCTTACAGAACACGTACGAGATCTTTGAAAGTGATGATGATTTTTTTAATGACAATGAGAGCAGTATGTCAAGTGGAAAAGTTGTTTATCTGTTCAGAGCAACTCATGAAAGATACTTTTTCATTTCTCGAGCAGCATATGCCTGTGCGTGTTGGCAGCTGTCAGCGGGACAGCAGAGACATTGTGCTTTAATATGGCCTGAACACTGTTGCACAGTTGATTCGGCTGAGACTTATGAATCAGAAACCATTTGTCAAACAGAGATGAAGAGCGGCGCTTGATGATTCTTTAAGCCCAAGTGGCTGGCATGTTATGGGTCACAGGAGAGTGAGACACAAAGAAAGAACTGACCACCTGGAAGAAGGAAATAGCCCAGATGGAGGCGAGGAAATTAGTTTTACTCTTTGAAAATCCACGAGAGTCCTCTAAACCTGAGAGCAAACCCCGAAAATCAAGGGGGAGGATCAAATCTGATGAGGTTATCCTTGTTATTCGTCTCAAATTCGACATCATAGATATCTTCCTAGTTCAATATTTTGTAAATTTTGCTACTATTATAATTTCATCTGAAGTGTGTCTTTGTCTCAGAAATGCTCCACGTTTTACGGTGCCGTTCTCTCTCGACTTGTAGACGGTGAAGCGTTCGCGTCGATGCGACGGATGCATCCGCTCAGCTGGGGTGCATACTTTGATAACAGACATGGGCTAACTTGGAAACGACTCGCTGGAGTTCAACGGTTGGTCATCATTTTGAGTAAAATGCTATTGACGTCAGAACGGCTAAACAAACATTTTCATTCCTATAAGTCAAGATAAAGCTTCGTCGACCGATTCACCCAACAGAGAATCACGTTTGAACTGATCTTTGAGGTCTATTTCATAAAACTGCTCTAGTTGCAATTAGAGGAAATGTGTGTATGGTTAGTCGTGACGTACGCGGGATAAATCCGTCACGTGCGGGTTATAACTGATCAACCGCTTTCACTCCCACAAATTAACTATGCTATCTTTATGAAATAGATCCCCTCCGTTTCTACGAAGACAACTCTTTATGATCTTTCCTCTTCTTTATCATTTCTATCGATCTTTTCAAGCAATAAATTAGCATGTTTCATTTTCACCGGAATTCGTCGTTTGCCCAACATTCATGGTTGTTGATGCTTCACTCGCTGCCAGCTATAATTGCTTATTTGAATAAATTTCTTCGCAACAGGACATCGAATCTCGTGGTGGCATGATTGTAACATGAGAAAATAATAACAGCAGACATGGCCCCTCTCACCTGATCACATTCCACGTCGCACATCAGCCCACACTTTTTCGACCCCTTTTGGCAGACCGCGTCTCGCTGAGAATGTTCCGCAAATCTTACTTGGTTTATGATCGCTTTATCATATTCTACTCAAAATTATTGTTCTGACACCTATTATCCATCTAATAAAGCTGGTTGACCCAAAAAGAGAGCAAATGGTCGTTTTAGTGGCAAATTACGCGTTCTCGCTGCAGTTTCCTACGAAACGAGCACATTTAAAAGTAATGGTTAGGCGTTTTAATGCAAAAATACTGCTTGTTCGGAGTGCGACCTACTAACCTATCGTGTCATTGGCGTGCAATCTGGATATCTTTATGCATTTTGTTTAGCGGCAGTCACACTATAGCCACAAGTGATTGCTACATTTTTTGCTGACTTCATTTTGTCGCTGGTTGCATTTGTCGCTTGCCGCTGCATTATGACTGCCGCTTTAAACGCACACCGCCATAGAGAGTGGCGGCGGCTGCGACGCTGACCATGCAGTCACTCTTCGTAATATCTTTAAGCCGTATGCATATGAGTGCTTCATACAGAAATTCTTACTACACTAAAAATTTCGACAAATCATTTGTACTGCTGTTAATATAGAAACGATTAATCATCACATGTTTTGGAAAACATGGCAAGCTCCTCAGCCATAAGCATACGTCAAATGAAATGATGAAGTCCAGCTCCATCAAAACTCATTATTCACTCACTCAATATGAACGGCAGTGATTCACTTTGACGTAAGCGTTATTTTGGTCACTATCCAAATTTGAAACAATATCATTTTCATTGAAAAATGAAAAGATTCCCTTTTGTCACATTTTGACCAAATTTATTAATAAGATACTGGTTATTTAACAAGATGAATGATGCTAACATCGGTCAGGCGTATAAATGCACCTTCATAAGCAAAACTCTGACAGTGGAGGGGGCGCAATAATCGCAGTTATCTTAAGAAAGCTATAAATCCCTGTTGTGTTACTGAGAATTTTTGAAAATACAAAGTTTTGCGGAAGTTGTCGCTTATTGATCGATGCTTGAGACACGTTTAACTAAGCTCTTTTGCTTATTTCCCCCTATCACTTGGCTGCTACAGCGTTTTCGCTTTTGACTGAATGCGATAAGCTTTATCGCAACACACTATTACACTGAACGAAAGACTTAAATTTCAAAACTCTACTAGACGGCGTATCACCATAGACGCAATCGACGTTGGTAAACTTTGGCCCCTGCGGACTTTGAGACTATGCAGATTCATTCAATTGTTTGAGAGTTTATTAAATACTAAAGCGGAACCCAATTGCTTTAGGGAGGAAACAGTGTATTTGGTAGAACACATTTAAGTTAAGCTAAGCTGGATAAGTAAATGACGAATACGCGTGAATGATAAACACGTTTGATATCAGTGGAGCTCTTGAGCGAAACCAGCGCGAGCGGTAATCGGAAGTGGACATTTCCTTAAATGCGCTGTTAGGGTATCTCCTGCTTACGCGCAGCAGATAAAAAGGCTATCGAACTATGCTGTCTTTATTGACGTCGATAAGCTTTACCAACTTCGATTGCCCCAAAATGGCACCAATTAATGAAGACAGGTGATCTTCATTTTATTCACATCTGTTGCACCTGCTCTTTTTAAAAATATTGCAAATCGTGCTAAATTAAAGCTCTATGCTGACGACGGCTGTGAAAAGAGTCTTTGCAGCTTTTAGAAAGAGATTTTTTGTTTATATCCTTTTAGCTTTCTTTCGATGTGTTGTACTCTAAAACTGTTTCTTCTCATTAATAAGAGCATGGCTTCAGTATAGTATCTCCAATGAGAACGATCAAAAGCGAATTTATGGGACTGCCTGTGCGGATAAAACTTTGAAGAACGTTGCAGCTTTGATTAATTTTCTGACTCTAATGATTCAATAGCTGTATTAACGATGTACTGAAGACCAACTTTCAACAAGTACCAAAAAACTGCACAATATTATAAAATCAGCTTTCGCTTTGACCTGGCAAACGCTTTGAAAAGTAATTGCACTCTTGCTTTCAATAACTGACTCATTAAAACGATCACCTTTCAAACGATGTTGAAACGACTGTGTATTAAAAGTGCGGTCATTTTTGTTAAATATCTGTTAAACACGCTAGCGTATTCAGAGAAGTGGAATGGGGAGCCGTATTGCGCAGAAACAGCGGCAACTGTGTGTGGACCTCGATGGATGAATTGACCCCACGACACTTCGTGAATATCCATGAGTAAGTACCAAACCGACGAACAGTGGCATCGGGGTCAATAAGGAATATTTTGTCAATACTTAACTTTTTCATATCCTAATTTTCCGTAACTTTTCTTTCGGTGGTTGAAAACAACGACTGTACGCCATGCGCATACCCAAAACAGTAGATTTACTCGAACAGAAACTCTGTCAAACAGAAGACCAAAGGATTCTTATGCAATTTTTGCCATATTTTTTGCGCCTTTTCCCATAATATCATGCGATGTGGGTTACCAATTGCAAAAAGACGTTATATTGAACAAGAACCTGGATCAATTCAAAGAGCCGACCACCATAAATGGGACTGTTGTTATACTGTAATGAATGCTATCCCAATTCAGGTGTTATGCAGGTCGGATAACGCGTAGCTTGGCAGAAGTGCTCGTACTGCAAAGCCACCTGCCTTCTGGTTCATTTCTCATACGCGAGAGTTTGTCGGATATGAGCGGTAAGTTTTAAAAGTATGTATGGCGCTGATTAGTAGGAAGAAGAATATTTTTCGCAGAATAAATCTTGCAAATTCCGTGACTTCAGTAAATTTTATAGTTTTGTTTGTGTAAGTCGGCAGTTATTACAGTTTTCTGCCCTTGAGAAATGTTAGTCTCGGTATTTAAGAAGCCAGCTGTCGCCAATGCTCGCTTCATTGATTATATTATTAAAACTAACAACTACAAGAAACCATTCGGCTTCGTAACTTCGCTAAAACCTTTCTTATTTCCACTTACAGTATCCCATTAAGTAGCTAAATTACCGTGACTTCGCTCAAAAGACGCCAACACGTCATCACCTGTTTACCCAGCAGTATTACGTAAAGTTGTCGACTTACCGTAACAGCAACCGAAATCGACCGCTGCGCTATCAATTGCTCATTTATTCGTCAACAGTCGAAAGCAATTTTTGATTAACCAAACTGGTGTGCTATGTTTAGGGAAATTCTACGCGCTAACGGTCAAAGATGAAGACGGTTGCCCGGGAGGAAAAGCGAAACACTACCGAATCGAAAGAAATGATATTAATTCGGAGTTTACTATCATTGTAAAGCCCTTTGGAATCAAGTTCAAGTCACTGGAGAAGCTCATCCAGCACTTCAGTTGTAAGTGGAGAATTCAGTATGATCTGTGGCCACTTTCATTGAACTGCTGCGATTGCCGTTAAGGGAAGCGCCCTGAGTGGTCAGGTGGGACGTCGAGCGAGTATTATTTACGCACACGTCATATATGACTAATCAGTGCGCTTCCCGTAATTATAACTTCATCATTCTTTGTATTGATAAGAATCTAGTATTTTCTGCGGTTAAAAATTTTTGCGTTTAGAGTGTGGTTTCTGAAGGAATTATATTTGCTTCAAGATATCTTCAAAGTTCACTGTTTAGGCTATACCGGTTTACTTTGCTGCATGTTAACTTATCCGGCTCTGCGAAATACACTGGTGCTACCTACGGAGCTGCCGAAACGAGTGCAAAATTGGCTGCAAAATGGCGGTTCAAGTTATAAGAAATTGATAGAAGCGCCAAAGACAAACACTGGAAAGGAAGTTACGTTAGGTAAACAGTGTTAGGCTAACTTACAGTTGTATGTGATAATAAGACGCGCTGCGATAACCGTCATTTTTGACTCAAATCTATGATAGTGTCCTATCAAACGGAACATAACTTTTTCGCTGTGAGAAGAAAACTATTATTGGCAAGGGACATGTTTTCTAGCGAATGGCACATGCCATTTCTTGTTTACAACAATTGGCCAAAAGCTAAGAAGCGATATGGGAAGTATGCTATGTAATTGCGAATATCCGTTAACTGTATAAAAGAGGAATCTAGCAACAGCAGATGCTCGTTTCGGTAATTCGATAAAAACTAACAAATTGGGCTATAACATAGATTTTCAGCCATTGAGACTGCGGTGGAGACTGTTCGTGCTCCTCTGCGAGAGGCACTCAGCTGCACCATTTGCTGCGAAGTAAGCCGCGAACCGACACTATGCGTCACGTGCGGTCAAGTAGTTGGCTGTTTTTCTTGCGTGTTGACCGCGCTGGAGCACGATGAGCGATGTCCACTCTGCCGCGCCGCGTGGAGTAGATCGCGACTCGCTGGATTCATCAAAAGCCGAATGAACTTTGAGAACGTTCTTGGATTATGAAAATCTAACATCCTTGCTTTCATTAGCCTTGAAATTGCATATTTTAATTAAGAAGCTGAGGATATTCTTTTTAATAATGGAAATGGGTTGTAACAATACACGTGATTATTGAATGTTTGTCGTTGTAAATACATGCATATAATCTTATTATTAATCAATGATATTTTTGGGCTGATCGCGATATTTAATAACAGGAAAGATGTGTTCTTCCCGTAAATTTAAACTTGAGCAGTACTATCGAAAAATATATTTGCAAGAATTCCGTAAGAGAGGAAGAATAGTGGACGTTCGCATGAAATATTATGCGATAAGGACACATCGATTGTATTCGTAAAGAAATCTAGACCCAGCAAATCTTTAGAATAATTTGTCAATGATCCCAGACGCTCTGCAGCGACATTATTTATGCTCAACACAACGAACTTTTGTCACTGCAATAATATGTATTATATTTATGCACATTTTTCTACTTCAGATTTTGTATTTCTACTTCAGATTTTGTATAAATGTATTTCAATGTTTCATAATATTATTCAAGTTGTTCACTTAACATAAAAGTTACATGATAGCCAAGTGACTCAATTGTTCTTGCCAGCATTATCACCTTTGTTTGAGAATACCATAATGGCGGTGTTTTACAATAAAAGTTACTCTGAAAGATGGAAATGAATGAAGCTAATTTCAGATAGTTTTAAGTAACCCAGTGCAGAGAGAATGCTACCTTAAGAAAGTCTGAACTGAACTGAATGCTCGTCCTTGTCACTGAAAAGTGGCGTGGTTGGTAATACAGATGCAATTTTGTTATTGTTCCCAGCGCTGCTCAATCCTACCTTTGCTTGTACATATTAACCTTCTGTTAATGCTGAACTTTATCTTTCGATGAAACACTATATTTTGCATTACAGCCATTGGCTGATGTTTAAGCGTTCCTCGAGTTCACAGTCTGATATGAAATCCGGCTTGTTCATCATCGACGCGTAAATTTCAATGAGCCACTTGCAATGATTTGTACTCAAACTTTAAATGATTCTGTGCATCATAACAGCAAACATTTGCGTCGTACAAGCGCATTTTTTTGACAGAGTGCAACAAGGTGCCACATATATTAATATACACAAACATATTCACTCTTAAACTTCTGCTAAAATGGACGGTATGCAATGATAAATTCATAAAACATATGCTGTCTTCAGCCACGAATTTCGGGCTAAGCCCTCTCTGAAAACCTGTCGTACTCCATAAAGAAGCAACAAAGTAGTCAAAAATTTAAATAGTTTAAACAGTGCAAAGCATTCCAGTTCCGATGATGCAAATTATGTAATGCTTCTAATCCAAATAAAATAGGGAAAACGATAATTATAAATTCTACTAGAGCTCGTTCCACCGCTAAATTAAAGTGCTTTAGTTACTTGTAGGGTGCTAGTGGACATCCTTCTCTTTTATTCCGAAACACAACCGTCGAGCTCGGTCCCCTGACGCGAACTGACCTCAATTCACCAACATTTTCCTATGCGGACGGCTTATCATACAATTATACGATATCATTTCATCGAATATCACTCGTGCCGGGACGCCAGCACTGGCAGGAGTTACGAGAGGAGGTATTAGTAGGAGACGGGCAACCCGACTCCTACATTACTTGTATGTGGATAGTTTTGCCGATCGGTTTATTGATACCAAGCATCTCAAAGAAACGGTTGCGTATCAGCCGTGACGATAGAATGAAGACGTATGGATTAATGCCGCCATACATGTTAACAATCACCGAGTAGATTATATGAAAGTGTGGAAGAGCAGTGCCAGTCACAAGGTAATATGCTTCGTCGCAGAAAAATATTACAGCGAGCATGATTAACCCTGCAAAATTCATGTGTTTGTCCGCTCCGGGAATTCAGCGATGTAAACTTTTCGTCGGCTTTCGGCTAGAGTCGGCCAATATGGGTAATTGCGCTAAAGCCATCTGCCAAAAATCAAGTCCCCACCTTGTCTAATGCAATTTTTTCAAAAACCTTAGAAACCTCACACTTAAATTAGAACGATCTTTAGGGTGATTGTACCACATGTCACCGTCCCTCTAAAGTGGCTCTGGATGTGAAAGAGTGCAAACTGCGACTATGGTAACTTATGGTATGCAATACTATTAAAAAGAACAAATGAACCGACCGAGAGCTATCATAGATCCACATACGGTAATTTTCAGAGCCAACAGCGCACTCTGGTATTTGATCTTGTCGTTGGGACTGTTTTTCATCTCATTTTTCACCTGTAACATATTTAATTAATCTTAAGAAACAGGACAGACTTGCTATTTCTTCATGTACTATTCATCTGATATCACTGATTGATGTTATTGGTAGTATGGACTATTGCAAATTGATTGACAATCCAGACTGATGAATAATGACGCGGTGATTGGTCAAAAAACCAGATATAATCGGAAAATGACCATTGACCGCGCTTAAAATTGTACGGTCCCGTAATTGCAATAGTTTTACCTTAAAGGCTCCATTAACTAAAAGAGGTGTTCAAACATGATGCGCCAATAGGATGCAACCAATTTTTCTGTTCGATCACAGGCGCGCCTATCTTACATCGACTACTCGACGCGAACCAAATGTCGATTAACGTACCTTCGTAAACTGTTTCAAGGCTGTTACGAAAATATTTCCGTAGAGAAAAATAAGTAAGATGGCGATGATGATGATAATTGTGATGAGACAATTGTAATAGGTTTGTAGCTGCCGACTATCTCGCCATGACAAATATGTGACGTTTTCCGACTCATAGAAAAAATGTGGCATGTTGGCCATAGGTATCACATATACGCAACTTAACAGCCAGGGCAGCCCTACAGCCACAATTATGGTCCGTTTTTCCATCCAAAGCTGAAATTGCAAATCTGTTATCTGATCAATGCTTCTTTACTGCTAACGCATAGTGAGAACATGAAAAATTTCATTGCACATTTTGGAACGAAGCTTCGAGTCGAAACGGTGATCTGAGAAAAAAATTGACTGCGTAGCTGAAATAGAAACTTTGATGATGACATATGAATGATTAAATACCATTTTCACTTCAATAAGCATATTTCACGTATTAATCTGACTTCAAAATTTTTCTTCAAACTGTAAAATGTCCTCTACAATTTGAAAATTGTCCTGATTAAAATGAGAAAGGTACAGATGTTATTAGCCATAATGAAAGAAGAATTGCGAGTTTAGTACACCGAGATTGAGACGCTTAAATAAAAATCAAGATGCTAAAAGGTTTTGGATGAGGAAATTATGGTATACGTGCAAATTTAAGAATGTTGGGCTCATCCTCAACCGTGGTAACAACTCTTTTACTCAGCCTAACAATCTCTTGTAAATTCAGTTGAAGGAAGAGTATGAACGAGACTAGGAACTGAGAGAAATTATATTGGTTTGAATAGTTTTCATCGCTGTTTAGGCTGAACGCAACGTTATCATGTCGGTGCGAGAACCGCGATCCTTTCAAATCAAATCCATTCTCAAATCTGATATTAATTGTCATCATGAATTTTAAATTTACAGAGGAAAATTAAAATGCAAATAACTAACCTGATTGAATTTCAAGGGATGAACATACGCAGTATACCGATTAAACGCCATCGACACGACGTTCAAATGTTGCGCCATGGCAGTGCCCCACAGCAGCAATGTGCCCAAGTGGGCGCCCAAATCTCCCAGAAAATTTTGGCAAAAATTGGACACCCATCCGTGAAAGACGAGGAACTGATTGAAGAACAGGGCGACGATCAGCTGAACAATGTCGGCGACTGACAACGAAATGAGAATTTTAAAGAAAGCGTGATTGAACTCTGGCGTCTTTCGATGGTAGATTATCATGCATAGGAACAGGACGTAAAAGGGAATCGTAACCAACGAATAGACGGTTGTCGCCCAGCCGGTGATGCATGCTGCATCGCACATCCTTTCTTGCTTTCAAATGAGGTTCTTTAGTTTGGGCTTGACTTTAGGTAAACTTTAATAAGATTATCAACGTTCTTTGATATAGAGGCACTGAAATTTCGTTGACAGTATCACAAGTTTTGGAGTTCGTGTAATCCAAAGGAGGACTTGAACGGGTGCCAAGTGGTGCCCTTTGTAGGCATCAGACCAAATGATGCCTAAAGTGATCTGCCACCGATTAGGCTGTCACCAATTTGTAAACGATTAGGAACGATCTGTAAGACTGCGTTTCAAAGGCCGCAGTCACTTGACCAGTTCTCGGAGGCCACAACTCAATACACCAGTAGTTACAATGAGATAATTACTAGGCCGTTCGGTGTGCAACTATTCCATATAAAGGATGGGCACACAAGGCCCAGGGTCGGTTAACAGTCGGTTACCATCAGATACAGTTGGCTATTGGTAGTACGTCTTATGACTGCGCTACGTTTAAGTAGTTGTGAATAAAGAAGAACATCTTTCCACATATCACACCTATACCCTTCAGTTTCAGGGACTTCTAGCTGAAGTCTCGAGATTCTTATTGGATCGCTTGCAAAAGTTTCCCCCCGTTGTCATTTTCCCAAATTTTTAAGTCTAACGCTTCAAAGTACGCACTCTTATATTCAGTTGCATCTAATTCAAACCTATTCACACTTATTTCAGGTGTTTCGAGAAATTCAAGCCCGAAGTGAACTGTAGAACGTTAGTTTCGGTTTTGACACAAGCAATCGCTCGGAATTGGGACAGACGCAATGAACGAGAATGTTTATAGCTCAATTTGTACTAATTAGTGTTTTGAAACTTGTAGAAAGCCCTGGACGGAGATTGTACATAATTGCATCTCATGGACTCGTAGCAACCAAGTAACGATGCTTCATATCTCACATTTACTCTCCCGTTGTTATACTCCTTGCTCTTTCTGAATTTGTTTCGTGGGCGACAGCAATCTTAATGATTCGACTCAGCGTTCTAATTTTCTTCTGCTATTTTCGCCGACGCTTATTGCACTGCGAGTTACTCATCGTGACAGTGGCCATTATTTCTTTATTTAGACTAAATCGCACATGACTACATTCAGCTGCTTCTCTAAGAAATTGTGGCGCGACTAGCTCTGAAACTTTGATTGAAGTAGCTGGAGCAAGTCTGCAAAAAGGCACTCGTTAGAATTTTATGATTGCCTGTAAAACAAAGTTTTCTATGCTAGACGAACATCCGAGTACATTCAAAGAATGTAGGGATTGTACGAAACATTTATCAGCAATGCAGATTTCAGAAGTTGATCATTGAATTGATACAGTGTGCTCTGACGATGCTGTATAGAAGAGAACATTTCTTGTGTGCAGGGTAGTTATAAAAGCGAGTGACTATAGCGATAAACGCAAACGGCGGAGCCGTAAAGGTGGATATTTTTTGCGTGTTGGAGGGCACAAAAGTGAGAGAGGGTAGGCAAGGTGGAACGAAGACCTCAACCCCCACTTTTATCCCGGCAGATTTTGACCCCAAGATCCTATGAAACGCAAACATTTCAAACTATTTGCGACATCCAAACTCGTGCTCCGCCTAAATTATTAACCGCAATTTTGCAACCTCCTGTTTAGTAGCGCTGCGGAATTTTTCTCAAGCAGTGCAACTTAGTTTGATGTTGGATCATTTGCTTAGTGTTACTATTTTCATCCTGCTGAAGATGAAAAATGGAAAGTAGTCAATTGGTATTTTAGAGTGTGTATGTTTCTGCCTCGGTCCTGTGGACCATTGATTCTACTTCAGGAAAATAATTTTTAGTTATTCCTCACTGAACATATGAAAAAAGGTATTTTGACAGAGTATCTCCCTAAATGTCTTTCCCATGGATATGAAGGAGACGGAAGCTCTCACAATATTGCTCGCTTTTGTTGTCAAAATCGATCGCGATGAAAATAGTCGGGTACCAATTTCCTCTGCTGACGCTCTCGCATTATTCTCCTGAGAAATTTCATCACCTGTGCTCTATCAAGTACACAGTGCTCGATACATTCTCACGTCGCCCATTCATAATTTCGCAAATTCATTTAATCTGAGCAACTTGGCAAAACACGCTTCAAACTTTCTCCTATCGCAGCTGAGCGTTGTCGTCTCTTACGATGAATTCAACGGAGACGTCGAATTCATGGAGCAGCATATCGTCCTATATCATTTATGTCGTACAAGGAATTGGTGAGTCGTACATAAGATGGGACATGTAAACATATACAGACAGATTAGAATTCAGTCTATGTAGAAAACATAGGCTGGATTCCGGTTTAGGCTTAGAGATATGACCGTAAAGTGTACGCTCCTATACGACTGAAAAACTCTTTCACTTGTGCGTGACTTTTTACTAGGCAAAAAAGCTTCTGCATTTCGCAAAATATATATTATTGAAGATGGGCCATCAGAGATCTTAGCTCGGCTTATCGAAAGTTCAATAAACTTATGAAACTCTATCCTAGACTCATAACCTCACCTACTCTCTCGTAGTACGACATGCCGCAATATTTTCGATGTATCGCTAGTCACATACTAGGATAAAGTGTCACACTTTTATTCCACTATATTCTGCTTTCTTATCAACTATTAAGACATAAAAACACTTTAGCAATGTGCCTTGGAAATGGGCTAATAGCCGCAGCGATCGTGAGCAACAAACATCTTCGTCATCAGAAAGAAATGCTGCTCATGGCTGCGCTGGCGGTCGCCGACTTTATATACGGTATTGCCACTCTTCTGGCTGGTGCGTTAAGAATCGACATGACTCTTCGAGGAGTCATCACAGAAAAAGTTACACCATGGGACTGTATGAAATGGCCACCTACGGCGTTGTTTACGGTTGGTCAAGAAACTGTCGGCCTCATGTTGGTAATTATCAGCATCGACCGCTACATCGCAGTAACGCACTTCTCCAAATATCGAACGATGGGCGTCGCGTATGCGTACAAAGGCACAATTCAATAAATTATGAGCGCTTTTTAAATCAAGAACTAAGACCGAGAGAGAAGGTTTAATGATATTATATCCTGCGTCGGGTATCCTACTAGCGGAGATTCTTCTCTTGCAAGTTGAGAATAGCTGCCAGCGCCCGAAATCGAGCGAGTCAGGCACAGGGAAAGAAAATGATTGCAGGTGTTTTGTGCGCGAGCAGTACATAGGCCATTCGCGCCCCACATTTTTTGTCATACTCTTATGTTCATCAAACTGCCATTTATGCTTATAACAACCGTTCAAATGTACTACAAAGTGACAAAAAGTTCTGCTGCCATTCCATTTTTGATAATAAATTTTTATATAGTTGAAATCAAGTCAAATTTGAAAAGTAGATAAATAATTATGAAATGGGTTTATAAATCCAAATGCGTCATTGATAAAACCTTCTTCGCCTAAACGAATGTGAGTCGAACTCGCGGTGTTAGTACTGACGGAATTTTGATTAATACTCTGCGTAAAGTTTTCCCGTTTGGGACTGAAAGGTACTTTCAGATGGTTAAAAATAGTTTGATAGTTAGTGCAGGCATTGTTTTATACTATATTTTGAAAAGAAAAGTCCAGGAACTTTGACATAGGTCAGCTGTAGATTTCCTTTGACGAAAGGGAAATGAGGAATTTCGCGTGAAAGTTATTTTTACGTTGCTCAAGCTGTAGGCCTAAAAATATCATATTGCTAAAAGTTCATGCTTTGTTAGTGATAGTCCCAAATAATAAACTTTTATGGAAGCTTAGTGTATGCTATTACCATCAAGAAGTTGGCATTTTGAACATAAGCCTGGTGTCTTTTCCTGTTCCTCCAATTTTTAGCTCCCTGAAAATTTTAAAATATCGCTTCGTAGACGTGCAATAATACGCACGCTTAAAACAAGTTATTACAAGTAATATAGAGATATAAACTATAAAAACGCTCAGCGTTGAGCATCTACTGCATTCATAATGCTAGAGAATGCGAAAAGTAATTTATGAATTGTGCCAAAGTACTCTCAATCGTCGTCGCCTATGCCATATTTCTCTTCGTCGCCTGTTTCGCCGTTTCCTACTTTCTGACGGCGAGAACTGCGAACAAAACCCGAATGTGCATCGGACCATGGGCGGCCCCCGATTGGTTTGGCACAATCGACAGTGGACTCAGCTCTCTCCTTGGTTACCTTAGTGTCGCCATTTATGCTTGCGTCTACTACAAATTTAGGTATTCGCTTATTTTTTGCAGTTTTCAATAGTGTTTTCCAAATAGTGCGATATGAACAGTGAGTAGTATCAATGTAAACGGACTTAAAAATGAGTAAGCAAATACAGTAATATTTTTTGCAATGATGAAGCAAGGCTTTTTTCAGAAAGCATGCAGTTTATCAAACTGCGGATCAGAGAGATGCTGCTCGCATTAGACAACTGGCTGTGCAGCGCAGAGTGACCGTCACTTTGGGCATCGTTACCTTCTTTACCTTCGTCTTCTTCTGCACGCCGATTGCATTTGTATCGGTCGCCGGTTACTTCGGCATCACAATCAGGGCTGGATTAATAAATCGAGGGGCGATAGGAGCGGCTAAAATAGGAAAGGAGAAAATTCTTTTAAGTTTTTGTGGTTCTCTCGGAAGGTAGGGTAATGGAGGACTTTTGGATTTGCTCAACATTTCCGCATCGTAGAAATTGAACTGTGTGGGTGAGCGTAAAAATGAGCTGTATACGGGTCCGAAAAGAGGCACTTGAGCTTGTTTTATAATCTAGCCCTGATTATTCTCAGTTCAACCATCATCTACACGCTGACAAGAATCAACTCGATAGTCAACATATTTATTTACGTGATACGCCAGCAGGATGTTCGGCAAGCGATGTTCGCGTTGGTCACCAGGCGGAAAGCTATCGATCAGCAAAATCAAACGCGCAGAATAACTGTTCAGAGTGTTCAACGACGAGGCATTTCCGCTCAGCAGAACGGAGCAAACAACTTTTAGTACGGATATTGCAGAATTGTAACCGTGATAACGAGGACTTGTCATATTTGAATAGTAGCACGCATAATTTATTTGTTCCAGTATTTCAATCTACTAATGTGCAATGATAAATTATTAATAAAATTATATTGTTCTACTTATCCTCAATGGCCTATAAAAAAATATCATTTCTACTTTGTGCCCACTTACATGACGTGTAATGATAGTTCCCTTTTTATTTTATAAGCTCTCGTCTTAAAGCAATCATGTCTGCAACTCATGCCTCATCCTGCTTTCTCGCACGAGTAAAACTTCGTACTTTTGAGTAATGTACGGCGCATTTAACTGAAAGTCCTTTTTCGCTTTTTTTTAGCAAAGTAATTTTACTTTCCCATCTAAAGTTAGTCAGCAGTCAAGGCTACATGTTTTGGTCACTTTTGGGAAGAGATACCCCCATGTTTCTTTCCGCCGTTTAGTCAAGGCTGCATAGAATTTGAGGAGAGAATCGTTGTTGAGTTGACGCTCTGCTTTTGGTTCGATTAGCGCTGACCCTAGCGCAGAAAATATTCACAGCGAACGATACTGGTCGATTTTTTAATAGCAATTTTTATCAACGCATCAACAAAATATGCAACATATGCTTCAAGTTTGCATATCGCGATTTATCGAATATCACTAAATGAGGCTGTACACAAATTGCGTAATGCTCTCAAATGAGAATCATCACGTTTAACGTAACACAGTTTACAGCACAAAAGGGCACTGGGTGCGAAAAATCAATATTAGGAAAGATCTAAATCAGAGAACCAATAATGGACGCCCTTTGACGCTATAGCACTATGCTATTTTGCGGCTAGGTATATTTTGCTATAGCTAAATATACTATCTCTGTAGACAACAAGAATGAGTCATATTGGAAGGGAACCTCTATCACCATGGGCCGGTTCCATAATCGTTTCCTAAAGCTGTTCATAACTTGGCGTGTCCTAAGGCTAAGACACGCTTATGAATTTCCCAGCTAAGCAATGACTTAGGACACGTACCATAATCACAAACCTGCGTGTCTTAGCTGAGAAATGCATAAGTTGCATTTCTTAAATTTTTTGCGCGTTACGTCATTGCGAGTGTCATTTTCATTTTAGGTCAATTAGTTATTTCAAGAATACAAGAAGCTGAAGGGTAAGCAGAACTGTTTTAAACCAATTTTGGATATTAGGCTAGGCCGAAATAGGTTAATTCAACTTGTTTTAAAATGTTTTCGACAATTGTTGATTGTGATTTGATTGATATAAAGCTGCGCTAGATCGGTTGATGCTTGTATTAATATTTTGATATCAATTCTGCCCTATTTTTGGACTTTTAAGCGACTAGACGCTATGTGACGCGATGCTGGAAACTGTTGATCCTATTTGTGACCTATTTCGCAAATATTTTATGACAAGTATATACGTGAAGTGTCTAAAATCGCTAGGCGTTGTTTTATGTTCAGGAAAGTAGTAGAGCGTAAGAATAACTGATAGAACATGTGTAATTAAGCTTGTTTGACGTTTATTCTGCCGTTTTGAAGTTGTTATCGATAAATTAATACAATTATAATAGTCCTTTTTCAGACTTCATTTGTTAAAAAATGGCCAAAAGAAGATCGACTGCGGATGCGGATGATGGTGGCGCCAAAACGCCTAGGAAACCGAACTTCAGCGACGCCGACGTTCGCCTTCTTTTAAATAAATATTTGGAGAAGAAGAGCATTTTTCAAAATGAAGAAAACTCTGTGATAAATAACCGCGCCCAGGAGGGCGAGTGGGAAAGAATCGCTCAAGCGATGAACTCCCAGAACCCTCTGTTGTGCCGCTCCTGGAAGGAGATAAGAAAGAAGTATTATAATCTCGCCTCCGAAGCGAAAAAGCTTCATACGAAGCAAAAAGCGAGCATGCTCGCAACGGGCGGAGGGGTCGTAGACCCAGATGTGGCCGCAAGGTCCTACGAGGAGTTGCCCTTTTGGGCACGTTTCATTCTGGAAGAGATTCTCCCGGCCGTGATCGTCGATGGCGTTGAAGGCGGTTTCGAGTCGGAAACCAATGCTGCTGCTGCCTTGGAGGCAGATGACACGCAGGAGTTTGACTCTCCGCCCGAGAGCACGCAGACCACCATCACTACCACCGCCGCCGACGACATTAGTACGCTCTTTTATTTCGTTTGAATGTTTAAGACAGACTTTTTCTAAGCATCGAGCTTCCCTTGGCACAATGGGCAAAAAGTTCTCAGATTTTGATGAATATTTGCATTCTAGGGTAATTCAGGTCGGAAATACCGAAAAACGCATCAGAATTTTTTGAAAATATTTTCGTGTTGAGATATGGCGGGAAATTCAAATTTGATCAGGTAACTACAGTAACAAACCCAAAATTTTTGTTTCTGTATACCATTCGAAAGGAAATGTTGAGAGGAATCTGAAA
>NIUQ01000282.1:0-61156 GCA_002796945.1 Plectus sambesii
AAATGGGATAAAAACTGCCTAAATGTGTGTTACACCGTGTGATCTCTGTGATACATAATAATCATTTGATACAGTTAACTTGGGTTATTGTTCGGCTACTGAGCGGTCGTGTCTAGCTTTTCCTCCTCGTATTAGTAAACTATTAGGACGTTGGTCGCGGTATAAACAACATCCGGTTGAGCCCGACCACACCGACTCCTACGTCTACTCCCTACGGCGACTAGAACTACAATAATCGGTGTAGAACTAATTGAAAAAATTTAAGCGGCAAGCTGGCAGAGCGAGATCGCTGCCAAAAAATGCTCCGATTGCCATTGTCGGCGCCGGATTCGCCGGTTTGGCAGCGGCCAGTCGCTTAATCGGCCTGGGTTACAACGATGTCACTATTTTTGAAGCAACGAACCGCACAGGCGGACGAGTCTATCCCATCGCGTTTGGTAGGTACCGTCTACTTTCTGTGTACTTGCACTTTTTTCTAAAAACTAGTCAGTTTTAATTCATTGAATTAATTGATTCGTGCGCTTCTTCGAATTAGTCGCGAAGCTATGTTTTGCGCTGTGTGTGTGAGATAAAAAATAATTTGAACGGTTGCTCAAAACAGACCATTTCAGAATGAATGAGTACATTTTGAGTATGAATAAAACTGTAAAACGTTATTGGATGAGCATCAAATTATTAAATAAAATGATATTTGAGCAATACAAATTGTTAAAAGTTGAAAAAAATTAATTGTACTTTCATTTTGTGATTTTGACTAGGGTGCGTTCTGTATCATTTCCGTGAATGAAGCAATGCACAGTTCTTTGATAAACAGAATACAAGATGAAGTTATTGTATCAGGCGCTGTCAGAGTTAATGTAAGCGTCGACTGTTCTCAGCTATTGTGAGCGATTCATACGGCATTTGTTTGGGAGTTTCAGCCGACGGATATATTCAACTGGGAGCGGAATACATAAACGGCCGAAAGAATCCCATCTACGAAATTGCTCGAAATCTGAATGTTTTCGAAGCGGACAATGATGAGGAAGAGGGTGATGATCCATTAGAGGACGGCATTCTTGCCGCAGGTATTGCATTATTCTTGTATCGCTGTAATATCTCACACTTCACATCGGTGTTAGTCTCAATCACACTCAACCGTTTATCATAACTTTGAAAGATTGAACTGAAAGCGTGAAAGAGGCTATTTATTATTCACTTATTCACTGTAAGATTATTGCTTCGGAAAATTACACGGTCAGAAGATAAATTCAACATAAAAATATGCGCTTCCCTTATCAGTTACTCTCATCTCTCTTCGGTTTGAACCTTACTCATAATTTAACAGTGCTACATGAAATATGATCGATCACCGTTTCAAAATTTCAGGAGACTGCACAGTTTCGCAGAACGATAGAAATGAATTCGCCGGATTTGCCTCGCCACTTAAGGACAAGTACGAGTCGATGGCCGGCCAGGGCGACCAGACTAGATCCATTGGTCAACTTTACTCGCAGGATTATCAGCGATTTTTATCGGTTCGTTCTGTTTAGCTACAACACGGTTACAACAGTGGTAAAAAGAGGGGATACCTCGCACATTAAGAGGTCAACACGAGCTTCTCAAAACGTCACCTTTCGTGGCGAGTTACCACTTTATTTTATCAAGAACCATTATCGAAGCTTGATTTCTACGTAAAATAAAGTTTACAATGATAAACTCTTTTGAAGTGATTTGCTTGGTTCACTCAGTACTACTTGGGTTCAAACTGAAGGAAAGATTGCAATAGTGTCCTCTTCGACACTTTCTATAATTCATTTCAACATCAATTATGCCTCAAACGCATTGAGAATATTCTTCAGAATCAGCGTGGCACGGACAAGAAAAGCGTCTACGACGCGCTCACACGCTTATACAGAAGCTCCTACGAGGCGGAGTGGTCTGCTGATTGGAATGACGTGAGTTTAATGATTACAGGGTGGTCTAAAAATTTGGACGTCATGCTATGCCCTACCATTTCTCAAGAACTTGATCAATTTTATTGATTCTTTTTTTATTTTGTCAATTACTAGATGCGGTTTAACAATTCATAGGAAATTTTCAATATGTCCTCCTTTGGCGGCCACAATAGCTCTTAAACGCTTTGGAAAGTTTTCGACGATTGACGCGAGCTGTTCCACCGGAATTTCGTCCCAGGCTTTTTGTAGAGCGCGTTTCAAAGCGTCTTTACTAGCGTGTCTTGTAGCGCAGGCTTTGTTCTACAGGATTGACCAGACGGAATAGTCAAGCGGATTCGGATCGGGCGAATTTGGGGGCCAAACATCTCGATCCCACACGTCCGGGAAAAGGCTTTTGCAGAGGAAAATTGACGTCTTTGCCAAATGAGCTGGCGCCCAGTCTTGCTGGAGCGTCCAGGGTCGATTCCCGAAGTGCTTCTTGGCCCAGGGGTCCAGAGCGTTCCTCAGAATCAGTTGCTGGTAGATTGCGGCATTTATCTTGACTTTACGGTCGACAAACACAAGGGGGGTCTTGCCAGTAGCCGTAATTCCCGCCCATACCATTACCGACTTCGGAAAGTGACTACGAGTAACGACGTCCGGTGCTGAAAACAATTAAAAAATATTCGCAAGGTTCTAAAGTAACTTACAAGTTCCTTTCGGCAACAATTGGCGATCGTTTTGATGGTTGTGGGCCTGTTCAATATTGAAGATCTTTTCGTCTGTGAATACCACACTCCGATGACGACCATTTGCNGAAGCCCCAGCTGATCTTTGAAAATTATTCGAACTGATCCGCGGCTGATCTGCATCGATTTTGCCAAGGCTCGCATTGATCGATGCGAGTTGCGCTTAACTTTTTGACGGATCAGTTGTCGAATTCTAGGAGTCGTTACTGTGACTGGTCTTCCTGTTCTTGGACGGTCTTGGTTGCTGCCAGTCTCGTTAAATCGCTTGATTGCTTTTTGAACCATTTGAACAGATACCTGGAGCTCTTTTGCTATTGATGAATTTTTCTGTCCCCGTTCGTGCAGAAAAATAATTTGATCACGCTTTTGTTTTGACATTTCAAATTATAAAGAAAAGACCTGACATAATAATAAAGTGACATAATTGTAGAGAATTAAATGGAGAACAAAATGGGAACAAAATCATTTCTTAAAATTTTAATTCATGCACGTAAATGGCGCGAATTCAAACATATCCAAACTTTTAGACCACCCTGTAGTCGCTTTTAAAAAGCGAATGTTAACTCGCGGTGAGAACTAGTAGCACAGTTGACCTTTACATTACTTAGAGAAATAAATTTTAGCAAACTCACAGAGAAGTGAAAATCCTAAAAGTTTTTGTACGATGTTCCTGTAGGCTTGATCGACGCAGAGGAGTGGATCGATTCCGGTAAGTATGTATTCGCCGAAAGTCTCTGCTTGAACGGCGATAGTCGCCGGGTAAGTGAGCAGAATGCTGACCCACATGAACGCGAATGCTATCGGATACCACTAAACAATTAACTTTTAACATATATGGATGAGTTGTAGAGCGGATTGTTTGATCAAAACCAAGCTCGAACTGAATAGTTTGCTCTACCTTAACATAGCATATGTAAGCAAAGTCACCGCCCGAATGGCGGATACTGGTGCCCAACTCGATGTAGCACAATGAGCCAATGAGCGAAATGGCGCCACTGACCGCCCAGACGGCCATCGACAACCCGACCGAGTTTGTCTCCTTGAGAATAGACGTTGGCGTGATGAAAATGCCCGAGCCAATAATGTTGCCAATCACGTAGCTCGTTGCACCAAAAAAACCAATCTGGTTCCGCTCCTGCGTCTTTACAGTCTTCGCCATCGCTCGTCGATTGGGTGGAATTTTACTCTGCTGAATTGATGGCTTGAAAGGGTAACGTGAAGGAAGTCAGAAAAATAAACTATAGGTGAACAAATCTGCAGAAGAGCGGCGCATGTGCATAAAGACAATGAATTTTGAGTGAACTTGCCCGCCAAGGGGAAATGCAAGCGCCCCGGCTTTACGAGACTTTACGAAACGGTAATATAAAACAAAGTAAACAAATTAACATGATCTGTTAGTGAATCGTATGGATTGTATCAAGTTGAGCTAACAGAACTTTTCGCTTGTATAGCTAGTAAACGTAGTGATTTAAACGTAGCTAATTCAAGTAAACCGTGAGAACGCAAAAACAGCTCCGGGTCACGCATCAAAGATCGATTTCTTATTCTAGTTACTAACTGTAACCACCTGCTCCTACAATTTTTAGAACACTCTTGAAAGAAACATTCTTTTCATAGCTGCAACTCGTAATCCTTTATATAACTGAACTCAATCTCTAATTTTTTAGCACGGACTTTTGCTCAGGCGTTTTCCAAATTATCCATAACCGCCGCCTAATGCCTATGCCTATGTCAATTACAATTATTCAAACTCTTTAAAGGTGTTCGCTGATGGCATCGTATGGTTCATACAAATGGATAAAGAGCGTGAGCTCTTTATGTTAAACGCCGTATTGAACTGTAGTCATCGCTTCCGTATTTTAGCTTGTGTGAATGTACGGTCTTGACAACAAATTATTATCACATACTAGGCAAGCGGTGAACAGTGTTCATCGGTCAGTTAAACAGTTAATGCAGTCGCTACTGCCTGGTGGGTAGGCAGTGCGCTATCGTGATATAAATAGGAAGACGTGATGTATCAATGACTTGCCAGCAAGCCAGAGATCAAAGTGTTTTTGCTCTTTCATATCAGGAAGGTTACAAAAGCGCGAAAGTCCATACTCCAACTTTATCTCGCGTCCGGCATTCCTTCATTCAAATTCTCTGCTCTTCAACAATCCGCCTTTTGATCTTTATAACTAGTCGAATGCAACAATATAACACATTATCCGGTGTTATTAAACGCTGTACATGCTTTTTACGCAATAATACTATAAAACGGCGCGAAATACTGCGTTTCGATGCGCTACTTATACGTATTCGGCAATTATTCAGCCTTAGGCCGGCTATCGGATTGTTGAGCTCGCTTTGATTAAGTCAAAGTTTAGAAGGAATCTAAAACTACCGCCTAAATAAGCAGTAACGGATGGTCAAGTGGCTAGTTATCGTTTACCTGTTTAAGTGGCGAATCGTCCTCGTACTCTGCACTTCAACAAAGCGCGATATGCCGACGCCGGTCGATAGAGAGGTAGGACAAAGGCTCTTCATCTCTAATTAACTACTTTTTTCGTTATAACGGTCTGCTGCATCAAGCGCAGTTCGTTTCAGTTCAGCTTAAAGGTGAGCATCTGTTTGAGAGGAGCGTGTGAGCAGAACGGCTGAAAGTTTATAAGGTACGCATTTTTGTTGGAGTTTTCATCGAAAAGACCTATGGTTGCCGAATTTTCAGGAGGCACTTCTACTGTATATGCAGGACTCAATGAACTCAACAGTGAACGTGAAATATTTGCTGCAAAAGTACAAGAGTCAGTTTGATGAGGCGCAAGCGACGGTTGTCAACACCAAGTCTGCCAGACATGATGCATGTTTTTCGATTTTCGAGCCCTTAAACAATATGTACCGCATTTCAGATATACGTGGAGATGGAAATATCGACACAAACCTTGCGCGAACAGCAAATGCGCGCGCTTAAACGCTGGCAAGAGGAGATGAATGAGAAGTGCGCGGCCAAGGGCGAGGAGGCCATCCTCGTCACCAACAACGTCGACCTGGAGGGTCCGCCAGTCGGCTTTCGTTTCATCAGCGATCGCTTCTTCAACGATCCCGCCGATTACAGCCCTGTCGACCAGAACGAACTAAAGGTCACTTTATTACCGGACGAATTAGACGCAGACAGATGGTCCTCTAGAGGAATATAATGTAAAATATTTCGTTTTTAAGGATGGTGAAAGTAGTCGGCTGCAAGCCAGTTTATATGAACTCGTTGAATTTTGGCCCATATTCCTCAATTTAGAGAATAAAATATGATGAAACGTAATTTATTTTCAATATTGTGACTAAAAGTGAAATCATTCAGTTGAATTTTACAACAGCTTATTGCAATATTTTTCCTCCTAAATATTATAACATTTGATGAAATCTAGGTTGACTTGCCAGTCTATTTGATGATATGTTCCATTTTTGTGCATCTTGCTTATCTGGAATGCAGTTTTGCGTGCGTTGTGTCGTTATGGCCAAAATCCTTCGAACAGAAGCAAAGCATGTCTTTTTCATGTAATGGAAGTTTGACTAATCATAAATTTAAACTGAATGCGCTTGATGGGAAGCAAATTGTGCTGCGACAGTTACTAGTAAGCGTGGCTATACTGTTTGTTTTAAATGAAGCTATTAAAGCTATTATTTAGTCGTGCGTTTATTGTAGTATAATACATTTCGTGTATCATTTTTATTAAAACATAACAGTTACGTTAAATAGCTTTGCATTAACTCAATTTGAATCATTTTAGTGCGAATGCAGAGGTCGAGCGTGTCGGTCGTCGGTCGATTGCTGTCCGCAGCTAAACCACTCAATGCCAGCCTATGACGTTTTCGGCCGACTCGTCCCTGAACATAAGGGACCAATCTTTGAGTGTTCAGATTTGTGCGTCTTTTCAATTCCTGTGCAACAATTAAAATCTTGTAGCGTAAATACAATCAATCTGTTTAGGATATAAGATCGCGTCAGATTTTTTTAATGGTCAAGTTCATTGAACTGGGATGGGACATCTCTGAGAAATGAGATGATTAATTTAGTGCTTCTTTCCAGTAATATATCTCTATAGAATGTATACACTCTTCTGTATGCGACGAAAATCAATATTCTTTTATTTCACTATTGTAAGTCGCAATAAGGGTGCCAAATTTATTGTCAAAAGCCTTGATATAAGATATTTATATATAGCCCACCTTGTACTCTCATTAACATAATATCCTAACCTATTTGAACTGACATTGTTCATAGGTGTAAATGTTCAAAAACGTGCGTGAATCGGCAGCTGCAAAACGGTCGACAAGTGACACTCGAGTTGTTGAGGGCGCAGTCGCCATACCAGTGGACCGTTCGGACGCTTCGTGACCTCAAGAAAGGCACGTTCGTCACTGAGATTGTTGGCGAGGTATGATTGTGTTTGTTTACAGTGTGCTAATTTTCTTTCCATCATGAATTGTATTCTTTAAACATGGTTTAAAAATTGTCCTGTTGCAAAATTTGATGATTGAGGGGCTTCAAATTTGAAGCACATGGGTAGGCTGGTCCGCGGAATAACTTGCTGCATCTTGACGTTAAATGGATAGCGCAACTGTCCTAATGTCGCACTGACTAATGTTTATTTGAAGATGGGCGACAGACTGAGCCAATTTTTTAGTTGGTATGCAACCATTACTACACTTACTAACTAATGCCGCTACTAAAAGCTAGTAAAGATTCTTTAACTAAAGCTGCTAAGCTAGTAAGGCATTGGTAATTACAAATGACCTCGGTGTTTTAGGTATTGGACCTGCATGAGGCGGCACATCGATTGGCTTCTTATGGACCGAAACATGCAGTAACGAATCTGCTCGAGTTGCGCTATAGTGATGGAAGGCCGCGATACGCGCTTGACAAGACGCTCTATGGAAATATTGCCAACTTTATTCAGCACAGTGTCAGTTTATTGTGCACTTTTAGGAATACTTACTCATATAGTTGTCTCAAGCGCGATGGATTATTATTATCGGCTGCCGCTTTGGAGATCACTATATGAGCTGATCATTTTTATAATGGACGTATTTCATATTTATGACAACACTGAAATATGCGTTTCTATGAAGAACGCAGTTGCTGGTGAATGGCCTGGTTTGATTCAATGGTTTGAGTGAAGTGATAGTGAACGCTGTCAAATAACAAACTGTAATGAACTTTCAGTGCGAACCAAATTTGGAGATGCGCTTGGTCTACAGTGAGATGCATGAAGAGGCGGCGCCTCGATTGGCACTCTTTTCTGTTTGCGACATTCCCGCTCATAGTCTGCTAACCATCGATTTTCGCCCCGATCCCGCGCATTGTAAGTATTTTGCTTTTGCGATTGGATTTTCAACCTTGCATTATTGACTGCTCCACTTTTGCCATTACAGAGAGATTTTAACAATCTGCTAACTAAAGTGAGCAATTTCGCAGTTGATATAAATGTGACGATTATTGGTACACTTATATATCTTTACATTTGGTGCTCAAAAGAATGTCAGAAAGTTAGCCATAGTGCTTCTGATAAGAGCGGTTTCTGACAAAAAGATCAATTATAGCTCATTGGCAATCATTTTACTCTATGAGAAGTGGCTTCATTACAACGCAGAACTTCAGAGAGCTTTTTAAATTGTTCAATTTATTCGCTTGTGGATCAAATACATGGCAATATGTCTTTGTTTTTCAAGATTTTGTCATAGGGGTAGTAATCTTTAGCGCATTGACTTCTTGGGAAGGTAAATGTAACTTTGCAATAATGATCATTTGGTTCTCTACTATAAAACATGCAAGTCTGTAATTAAACTGCTAAAGCGACTATTTACAGATGACGACAGTGAAATCAAACGACTGAAGAAGAGTGGCCTCGATTTTGTTCTATGCAACTGCAGCGCGAACCGCTGCCGAAGAGTACTTTGGGTGGATTCCAAGAAATAACTGATCTTGTAATTGCTTCCTACTTTGTTGGTTCGACAATAAATTCCTGTGACGTCATCTGTATCATATCATGCAGTGAAAATTGTTAAAGATTCGTAGTCCAAACGCTACAGGTTGTTGCTCAGACACATTTTTGAACGATGAGTTGAATACGAAAAGAGTCCCTTGTTGGCAGCCATGGTACACAAAGCAAGATTACAGTCCAAATTTGTCAATTTTATGTATAAGTTATCAAGCAAATTGGACCTCCCCTAAGATATAGTCTTATGAGGCGCAGTCAGACTAGTGACAGTTGCAAGGTATCCGCGAAGATATCATATTTGACCTTATTCTTATTTCCTGTTCTGGCAGCGTCTGGTCGGTCTCCACTGCTCTCCTTTCCTATTGTATAACTGCTCATATCGTAATAAATTGTTGCCTCAACTCCAACACATAGGCAACCAGTGAACTGCTTTTGTTACTGTTGTTGCGCATTTCACGACAATGTAGTATGCTGAATAGGTTACCCTCTTCCGATGGACTGTGTCTCGGAACGGTTTTTCACATAGTAACAAATTTTTATAAAGACAACTTTTAAGTACCTGCTGCAATAAATTTTGGAAAGAGGGATTCATAAACCGACGTCATGTGTGACTTGAGTCAACTTCTATAATTCAGCACTGCTTGGCATTGTTGTTGAGGATAATAATTTGTAGAAGAAACTAGCCGGTCGTTTTTAGCCTTTTAACTGGCAGCTCGTTCCTCATACATATTATTTTAGCGCTCTTGTTCGGTTACTTCTGTAGTCCCCTCGCATTTGCCTCTTCCGACATGAAACGTCGTATTTCTTTCGTTTTTAAGTTAGTAAGAGCCGCAAATACATGCTACAAATATCAAGTTTGAGCAAATTAGACTTGTCTTACTTGCTCACACTAGATTTCCTTTCTGGCAAACACTTTGGAAAACTATCGATTCAAAGAGAACCTTTTACTTTCATATATACGAATGCCTATTGTCCACAGTGAAACCAACACTTCTTAACCTTGTGAACTGCTAAGGAGATCTTATCGCAGATAAACCTATGCGGCATCGAGTCGCGAAAATGTTCAGCGCGGATCAAGAGGCCATTCAAAGGCACAGATTGACGTCTCACTACCGCCGTACCGTTAACATACTTGCAGGTCTTGAGATGACATCGATTTTATCGTACCACAGTTAACTGACTGCAACTTGAAATTATTATTATTTCATCATTTCAATCGTTATGATCCCAAAAATAGTGCATGAGACTTTTTGTCACATTAACCGTTTAAAACTGTGGAATAGATGGAAACACGCTGAAACGCTTAGCTAAAGTAGAGTTAAAGTACGACAGTTGCGTTTGGCGTTTCGGTAATTATCATAGTGTGGTAAATCGTCAAAATATCAAGAGAATCAAAAAACTCGCCGTCTCAAATTCTCTGTCGACGTCCGCAGAGCTACTGCAGAAGTCCCGTTTCAGAAGCCTGAATTTCGAGAGGTGCAGCGTTTTACATCCGCTTTCCCTTGTTCTTTCGAGATCACATCTGGGCACTGATCGGTTTTATCGATTTCGGAAAAGTATTTGCGATCTACACAGGTAATATCAAATTTCAAGAGGAGAGGAAAGATTGTTGGTTAGAGTATGTCGTAAATCCAGCAATAATCGCACCCTTGGCGACTATTTTTGCACCTAAACTAGAGAGGGGGGGCATTTATTAAAGGGGGACGATTATTATTTCAACCGATGTTTGAATGAGATGCTCATGTTGGTGAGAGGTCATTTGTGTTTTTCAATCGCCACATCAACTTATACCATTACTCGTAAATTTAAAGAATGTACTTGATCAGCGGTCGAATTTGAATGAAGTTCAGCGTTGAGTTACATTGCGCAGGTGGTTAATGTTATAATCACTTTGAACGGGAGCGATTGTTAAGAGTACTGATTTTCCCTTGAGTTCATGATACGCCCGAACCTTTTCAGGCATATTATCGGTATCATATTGCCTGCCTGTGTGGAATTGTATGGATTAAATTGAATTGAGCTGATTGTATGAGGGGTTATTGATGATTGAGATAATATGCAGTTAACTTTTGTAAGTTGCAACTGTATTTGAGTTTAGCTATGGACACGCTGCGCTCGACTTTTCTCGACCTTTGCGAGCATTTCTCCCGCGCTCTGATCGGCCACTCTTGGATTCGCGTGCCGATAGCGCTTGTCACTACACTTCTCTTCATCGTCTACCGCATCTTCGCCTGGTTTGTTTTTCTCGTTGTTGTTTCTACTAATGCGCATAATTCAAATTCAGAGTTGATCATTTGCACTGCGTAACTGAGTTTAACTGGTGTGATATGTTAAGACGCATGCATAAGCCGTGACTCTTACTCTTAGACTAATATTAGAAGAGTAATATTGTAATCTTGTTACCGGATTTTCTCGTAATAAGGCCCCGGGGCGTAAATTTGAAAGCCTTCTCGATACTTAGCCCTGGGGCGTAATTATGGAGTTAAAAGTATTCGTTCGATAGCATGAAAAAGTACCGTTTGAGCAGTCATTTATCGGAATAATGCGTCGGAATATTAGTATATGTACGAGTAATACTGCATCTAAACGCGAATTTTGCTTGAAAAAGATCATAAATCGCTGCTTACTGCTTCCCTGGTTCGTTAAAATAGTATCTGACGGTATTATTACATAGGACTATGCTGCAGTACGTTACAAGCTTTTCGTTAAATTAAGCCCCGGGGCGTAATTTCGAATTACGCGTGACCGCCCAAAAAGTGGCATTTCTCGTTCAGGCCCCGGGGCCTAATTACGAGAAAACCTGGTAGTGACGGGTAACTTCACGCTGAGATTCGTTAAAATAGAACTACCCAAGTTCCGTATCAGTAATAATGTATACAAGAGAATCTTATTTACACAAAAAAAACATCTAATTAGTGTTCTTTATTTTTGGGTGTGAATAAGTGAGGCTAGTTTGTAAATAAAAAGTTTCGTTTCTTGGTTACGCATAGACTACGCTTTTTAAAGGTAAATTTTCACAATCATAGTCTATTTTTAGGTTGCTCGCACCAATTCAGCTCGGACAACTAGACGTGAGGAACAAGACGGTGCTGATCACAGGCGCGAGCAGCGGCGTGGGTCGGGCATTGGCGTTCCGCTTTCATCGTGCCGGTGCCAAGCTCATTCTCACCGCGCGCAGTGTCGACAGCCTGAAGCAGCTGTGCGCAGAGCTCAAAGCGGTTTGTTACGCTTCTCTTTGTTAGCTCTGTGCACTATTCAATCATTTAGTCTGTCCATCTGTTTATCAAACTAGAGACCTTTGCAAATAAAATAATGGAATGGCTAATCACGCTCATTCCAAATGGTTTATTAGGTTTTGCATGGATATTACACTCTGTCTGGTCTCATGCATAGTTACAGTCTTTACGCGGTGTGTACGCTGCTACGACGTGCAACTTTTGATTGCAAGAGGGTGTTTCAGTAGCTGCAGCCTTTATTACCGTACCTAGCAGAATAGGGCGTGGCCAACTCCATTTATCTCCATATGTTCCAAGACACCATAATTATACAGTACTTCGCACAATTACCTATACATAATTCGTGGAGCTTGCGAGTGTTTGTGGCGGGCGGTCTGTTTCATTCGAGCGCATGCATTGCAGCATAATAAACACCATTGCAACCAAAATTATAGTTGCGCGCTGCAGCTATGTAGCATCGTTTGAAATTACAAAAAATGCTTGTTGTTTCTTAAGCGACAGTGAGCGCCACATTTGAATTGCCGCCTCTGCAGCGCGCAACTCCTTGGTACACATGTGAGTGCGAAGGGTGCATCCCGTTCAGTCACGTTTTATTCTTAAACCGTTGATTCATTCTTAATAAATTTGGTAACAAAGGGAACCATCGTAATTATGCCTTCCCAACATAGACCTTTACAATTTTATCCATTTTACCAGGGCATAATTACGTCTCCTTAAGATTAAAACATGCTAGTGATTAAAGTAATACCAGACAGAAAGTTTTAGTGAAGACGAAAGACTTGGCTCATAATTAGCAAATGTATTGTTAATTTGCTGTTGCAGGCGAATAGCACCAATCCGTATGAGCCAGTGTATCGTCATTTGGACATGCTCAACCCGGCGGACGCGGCCGAATTGCGCCATCTGTCGCCAAACGGACAGATTGACATTTTAGTGAATAACGCTGGCCAGTGGATGCGCGGCTCGTGCAGGTAATAGTACATACAATTAATTGCGTCACTTGTTCAGTTTCTTTAGACACACCATACATTAATGACACATCATCAGACATGATAAAATTATTAGGTATCAAATACTGGAAATTTATAAGATGTTAATGTAAATCTCAGTGTCAAATTTCAAGTTGTATTTGTAATTGCAGAGAGACGGCGTTGACCGTTCATCGGCACATTATGGACGTGAACTATTTCGGACATGTGGCTGTGACGCAGGCTTTGATCGACGCCATCCCCGCCGGCGGCAGTATCGTCGTCGTTAGCAGTGCAGCGGGCCGCTTCGCTGTTCCCTACGGAAGCGCGTACAGCGCTAGCAAGCACGCCATACAGGTTCAGTTAGTCTTAGTTTGTTAATTTAATGAGGTGGAGGCGCTGTCGGTCCTTTGCATTGTCACGTTGACTCCCTTCCTCAATCTTTCATATTTAAAATTAGCTTAATCAACTCTCTCTTGTTGGGAATGCACATTTACTTGATGTTAATTTAACGGGAAGCTCTCAGTTTTGGCTATGAAAAATTGTTTTCATAATAAAGAGTACAGTTCATTGTTGAAAAGAGCTTTTCCTCTCAGCGACGTTCAGCCATTAGTTAAATATACGAAAGAAAGGTAATGTATTTGTGGTAAATTTTCAGGCCTACTTTGACGCTCTTCGCGTGGAGGAGCGCCATCTGAACGTTCTGGTGGTCAGTCCTGGCTACATCAACACCAATATGTCCTACTCTGCGCTGACCGCCGACGGCGCGTTGCTGGGCAAGGCCGAGCGCAACATGGTCAATGGCATGAGCGTCGAATTCGCCGCTGAGCAGATTTACCAGGCGAGTATTCTCACAGAATTTATTTTTTAAGTGATCTTATATAGTACAGAAAATTGCTCGTTAAAAAACTTTGAATGAAAAAGTATTCTGCAATAACTTTGTGTATCCGATTGATTGGGCGGACGGCGCGATCAATAGTTGATGGCGTAAGTTGCGCCAAAATGCCGGCTTTAATAATATTTCCCTAAACGCAAATGGAAAACTTGTTCGTTATCTTTTACATGAATAAAGTGGATCAGCGTTAAGTTGAATGCTTTTTTTTCTGTCAGTGTTTGAACTCTTATAGTTTAATTCATGCAACTGCGGTAATTCGAACTTCAAAATATATAGCAGCTGTTCAAAAAAGGTCTTCGGGGAACGACATCAAAGCACCGAATATTATCTGAACATCCTTAATTTCATTTGCAGTATTATTTTTTGCGTAATATTAATATTTAGTAGAACTATACAGAATATTATTATTATGATAATAATGTTATTCTGCGCTCACGACTGTTGCAAAATGCAGGCGACAGTAGACAAGCGAAAGGACGTGATCATTGCGCCATTCGAACCGCAGTTTGCCATCTTCCTTCGGTACTTTGCGCCCGACCTCAGCTTCCATCTGGCGCGTTGTAATGCCGTCATCGAACTCGAAAAGGAGAAGCGAGAAGAAATGGCCTCGTCCTAGTTCATTCTCGGTTTTACCGTTCTCAGAGCGGATTCGTCGCTATTAGACGGGTATTTCTTTAGCATTCCATAAGATTAGGTTTGCCCGCCATAATCTGCCAGTCACACCCTGCCTATTACAGTCTATTGTACTTGTGGTCCTTCGTTTATGACACCCACTCGAGATTTATTGTGGCCCTGTTCGAAATATACATATATATATGTGCTCTTTTTACCTCGCGACGGTTTCGGCGTTTCTCACTGTGAGTGGTTCCATCGCGGAATCGCTTGTTCGCTTTATCGATATTAGCATGCTTGCGTGTCAAACCTTTTGCACTCTCATAAAGCATCAGATCATTATGTCTTAAATTGCAGAGCTGTGTTCATTATTCATTCTGTCACTTTGCTTTTGGATAGTAATTTTGCTGCATAATTGCTCAGTTTTTCAGTGATTTGTATGTTGAAAACATGCATTTTGTGATTTTCTCTATCCTATATGCTTTTGCAAGTACAGATTTTAAACGAGTATTTTGTATGTCTGTATTGGTGTTCTTTATTCTTTCATTTAAATTTTAGAAGAAAAGCTATATCAGATCTTTGCTATCTTTTTTGACATGTGTTGGTAATAGAGCGCACGTAACACAATAGAAGACACTTGCAAAAGTTGCGTTAGAATTGCCGATTTGATATTGCCAAGGGGCTATACGTCTTGGGTTGTAAAATTGACTATAAAATACAATGAGAGTGATAAATAATCACATAATGTATTGCGCTGCGCATCTGTCATAAGCGCTTTTGCATTTAATCAAAATTTTTTCTATCATCGTGCTGCTTCGAGATGAACAGTGACGCGCCACTGAGCAGAGAGATCACTGACGGATGAGCAGAACGAAGGGCGCGACGATCGAATGAAAGGCGATAAGGACAAGTAGGGCTCGATTCCAGGCGCATTCAACAACCAACGCCAGAGCCACCAACACGCTCATCTAGAAATAGATAGATTAAAGTTTGATTTTCGCTTTCTCTTCGACGCGAATGACATTATGTAGCACGAACTCCTCGCTTTACATGGCGCGTTCATAGTTTCGCATCATATGTCAGTTTTCACTGCTTGAATGAGCAAATGTGATGTGTGCACCGGAGTGGTCATGAACTAACCTGCTTTTGCATAGAGCGAACAATTTACCGGACCGGGCCTTTCACTAGACTTCTGTCTGTCCACTCCATGTGCACAATTTCGTTGGGATATATGCGTATCAGGGTATTATCATTGTAAAGCATCCTACAGATTAGGATATTGCTGTGGACAGCTTTTCGACGACTTTTCTCGCACAAACATGTTATTCATGAGTGGCATAAAAAAGAAAGGTCATAGCTGGGGTAGATCTAAACGCCAACTCAAGTCCCTTAAAAGTAGGATGGCTTAAAATTTCTTTCAAGTATTAGGCCCGGACATGAGATCAGGCTACAAGTATCATGTCGAATTCAGAATTTAGGCGTTATAATCAGAATTCTGGTTAAACTTCGTAGCCTACCTAAATTTATGCTGCGCACTCCAGAAAGAATTTCTTTAGATTAAAATATTTGGCGGACAAAACAGCTGTATCTTCCTGAGCATGGAATGAATATTGTGCTTTATTGGACTAAGAATGAAACGCTAAAAAAAGCGAGTCAGGTCTCGGCCGGGATCGAACCGGCGACCTTCTGTGTGTTAGACAGATGTGATAACCACTACACCACGAGACCACCCGGACAAGTGATTCAGCAATCATCCTCTGGACTTTAATCACCACATTTTAGATCCTAAACAGATCACAAGTCTGTACTATGATCGGTTCTTAGCAGCGGAATTTGGGCCCATTAGCCGCGAGGGAGTTCTTAGGGCTGATGCGCGGTACTTTTTGAACTCAAAATTCTGTATAAACGAACACATACCGAACCGCTTTATTCTTTGCAACCTAAGAGAATGTTATACTCCTGGACATTTTAACAAGCTTGCATTTTAAGCGATCTGGATCATGAAGTGTCCCTAAATTTTGAGTACCAAAGCGGACCCAGGGCCGTCGATTCAGCGTTCCAAAATGCTTCGGGCCGACGCATCTACATTTGCATGCTTTCTTTCACAGCATCACATTATAATCTTTATTTAACGCTTAGAGTATGTTTTATTTCGAATTCTCAGTAAGATTTGAAAAAGTGAAATGTGAGCGGCATGATTTAAACACTCATTGTAAAGTCCTCGTTGTTCTTACTCGGATTTGGTTTAAATTTAGCAAACTAGAGCGTAGGGTATTGTAAGCAAATATGCTACCCCACAGACACTAGGAATGCTTTAGCCAACTAAAGGGACACGTATAGAATGGCGAGAAATCTGATAGGTGTATCACTTTTTAGTCATTCGGCTTCGTTTTATGTGATGGAGATGTAATTTGTGTTTCGAAATGCATTTCAAGTTAAAATAAGCGCGCATTAATTTAGTCCAAGTGAAACGCATAGTGCTAAAATTCACCCATGAACGCATGAAGAGTTAATAGAAACGAGGCCATGCCCTGCCGTGCACGGCTCACTGATAAAGAGACATCGAACACAAACACCGTATCCTTAACATCAAACTGGCATTCAGTTTAATCCTTAAATACAGTTTTGTGTAAAACGAAACCGTACTGTCAGAAAGAAAGACCTTTTTAAGAGTAAACCGCGCTTCCGTAGCATGATTTAAATGAAAATTTTTTTCACTCTAGTCTTCCTAGGAGTCAGCCGAATCATACTAACCAGAGTAAGCAGCGATGCGACCGAGGTGACGGCTACAGCAGTGGTTTTGCGGTCGTCGAGTACCGTCAGAGCCAGCACCGAGCAGCCAACGCTCGCCAGTGCGCTCAAGATGCACGTCCAGCACTCGCTCGAATCCGGCCTACACGCGCCCGCCAGCTACAACATGCTAATGAATACGCAGCAGGACCTCAATTAATAAGAGTTAGAGTACGTAAATGAATTATGCAAATGGAATATTTGTAAGCCTAATTTTTTTATTTCTTGAAGAGATTTGCATGCTGGGGCCAATTTCATAAAACAAATGTGAACTGTATTTACCTCAAAATGCATTTACATCAGAGCAGCAATTGGTCAGTTGCGCGAAGTGATCAATCAGCGCTCTGATGTAAATGCATTTTGATGTAAATACAGTTCACATTTGTTTTATGAATTTGGCCCCTGATAGTTATTTACAATGTTGGAAAACCACAAAAAGACACATATTTAGACGTACCCACTTTAAGAATGTTGTGAGCAATAGATTTTCACGCTTTATGTGCAGTAAATGAAAAGTAATTGTGTAGTCGAATAGCCGATGTCAGAAAATAATGCGAAAGATGCGCAAGGATGTTCTTTCGTCGAGGTTTCGAAGCATATACCTACTACGAACACTCCGAAATCATATGGATACACACTGTTCCGTTGATATCCTCGATCAAGCAATTTTTATTGGTTTGTCATGCCCCCCATTTGAAAGGTTCTCCAAAGTCGTTTGATTCAGGGAACGAAGTACATTAGATTCCATTTAATCGTGACTTCGTAAGATTGCAACTGTGGAGAAGGGGTATTGTAATGGGAAGTTGGCTGAGATTGACATCCATAATTTTGCTTCATCGATTGAATAATAGCAGTTCCTGCGACATATAAAGCTCACCTGAAAGCAGACGGCGACCACCACGACGGCGAAACACCAAATGAACCGATGGCTACCAACTTCTCGAAGAGCATCGCGAACGGCACCGAAGTTTATTAGCTAATAAAACAACGGATTACTCTCTTTACACGCTGTACAGCAGCAAATAACAGAATGTGAGGTAGGCAGAGTATGTGTTTCCAAGGAGTCCCACAACTAGACGGAGGGAATATTTTCTACATTGGTCAAGTTCCGGAAAAATGGAATGCGACGTCACTCTCTATACCCATATATTGTGTAGCTTGAGAAAGGTATGGTAGGGAGTGGAGCTCGAGGAACTCCCTTAAAAGATTTTCACGTTAGCAAGCAATAAATAAAGAAGCAGGTAAGGACTGTGAGAGATGGTTAATGAAAAGTTGCAGAACATACGTAATACTGTACTGGAGCTTCTTTAATTTGATTTTTCTTGCTTCTAGACATGATGTAGAAATGTAGAAACATTCTTCAGAACACAGTGACAAGGGTGGGCTTGCATTTTCGCCACGTACAACCACGTTGCAATACGTTAGACAACAAGCCATTATGAACTACAAAATCAATGGCCTGTCGTCCTCACCGGAAGGACAAAGGAACGTCGTGAAATTATTTAGCATGCCGTGCATGACAGGCTCAACAATCGACATTGGCACTGAGCCGGGAGGAGAGAGAAAGAATACAATAAGATGTTACGCAGACGTTTGAAATGGAGGCGACCGATATTATTATTGCAGTCTAAAGTTGGCCCCCTTTGCTTTTCTTCACTTTTACACTTTTGATTGACTTATTCTAATCAAATTGTTTTCTTTTTCGCATAAAAACGGTTGGTCATCACGGATATCAATCAATCCTCTGAAAAGCATAATAAGCTGTGTTTGCAGTTATGGGCTGTGAGTCGTTTTCGTTTAGTAGTTGATCCGACATGTTCGATCCCTGGCGAAGTTTACTAAGCGGATTGATGTAACGGATCGATAAGTACTGTTCAAAAATCAATAAACAAGTTCAAATTCTCTTGTCTGAACTCTGTCAAGCATTCTTTGGATCTACAATTTCTGCTGCTGACATCAACGTAGCTGCTGTATGCGACGCTGCGTTGCGTGTTAAAAAGTTGCGCAACGCGCGTAGTGCGGCTGGGGGATTGACATTGCGAGTCGCGAGATGACGCGATCAGAAGACTATTCGCATAAGAGTCTGCATGGAAAGGAGGTCGATGGAAACACGTTTCTCAGTCAGTTGTCTTGCGTTGGTCGAGTAGAGAACGGTCGGCGATCGCGGCGATTTACCTTGATTGTATTCCATTCGTGGCGCATTGCGGGACGGTCGACGACCATGTCTGAATCCAAGACGCCAAACTCGGACGACGTTGAATTGCCGGCAATGGAAACGACGACGCTCGGGTGCGCCGATTGCATCACGACCAAAGACTCCAATCTCAGTGATACTGAAGAAGATCAAAGGCCATCAGCTACGGGAAAGTGCGACAAAGATAATGATGATGATGATGATGATGGCAAGCTGCAAGAACAAAAGGGAGAAATTAGTGAAGACAAATGTTCTGCTGGCGATATGAAACCAGCTGACAGCAATCCTGCCCTGACATGTGAATCGAAGATTGCGGAAAAAGCAGCCATATCAGTTAATTTCAATTTTAATATGACATATCGATATAGAAAAATAGTGTTTGAACTATAGTGCATACAATTTGGCAGAAAGTCTTTAAATATTTGTATTCTGCCCTATTCAGCGGTCAAACACGATCATTTTAAAAAGTACAGCAATAATTAAGAATAATAATATTGTATACTAGTTATAGTATTTCTTGCAAACAACAGAGGTGGCAGTCTATTAGTGCTACTTTGATATATTGTGCTAGAGGCTATGGAGAGGCTATAGTGAGATTCGAATAGAAGATGATCATTGATCTTGATTATTACGTCGAATATCGTCATGCTACAACTACTTTTTTCTTTTAGAAAAAAGAAGCTATGGCTGAGGAATGCTATCAAGGAAGTGGAAGAGAAGAAATGATCGCAGAAAAGTTGACTGAATTTGATCCCAACTGCTACATGTACAGGACGGCAGCCTGCTGCGAAATGATTCATTGCAGTTCTGCGGCACTGCTGCTCGGAGGCGTAGAATTTCTCTGTCTGCTCGCTTGGAGTGTCATTGCCGTCGCCATCTACATGCATGACCTTACCAACGGTCCCACTTTCACCATCGTCGCCGAGATACTCGTCGTTATCGCGCTGATTACTATTGTCCTGATGGTATCAGTTTGAGTAAAGGGAGGGATGCAAAAGGGCGTGAAAATTACCTCCCCATTGAGAAATTTTGCTAAAAGAATAATTTTGTGTCAATGGAAGTGTTTTTCCTTCTAGTCAGTGTTCAGCCCCCAAAACGATGGCATATATAATCAGCTAGAGGGGGAGAGAAGGCGGGGTCAGGTGACAGCGTCTTTTCAAAATAAGGGGCTACAGTCTAATTTTCAGACCGCCAAAACTGGGGCACGCACCCTTCCGCATTTCCTAGCACCATTACTTTTATTCCCGTGTTACAACATCATATTTCTGTTTTTGCTTTATCACAATCGTTCATTCGATGGATGCTTTAGCTGCGTTAAAGCAACCTTTCGAATTTCGATCAACCAAAAATGATTGGGAACAATGACTGGAAATCATAAACTGAGCCAAAATTCACGGGCCGTAGTTCTTTTTGTAACATATGCAACCCTTAATCTAGTACTTTGATCATAATGCATAAAGGCACTCAATAAAAGGATAGCTATTGGCAAAAATTTGTCCGAAATGCCAGCAGCTCAAGGTCAGCTGTCAAGAGATCGCTGTATTACTGTTTAATCATATGGAGAGTAAACTTTATTTATAAAAGAATTTTAATTTGATGAAACTAACTCTTGAGCCATTGATATGACGAAATTTATTGATTGCATTCTCCTCTCCTCCCCAAGAATGAGGTCAGAGGGTCATAAGTGAGCTCCGACCCAGTTTGAAGCGCGCTTCCATCTTTGATACATATTAGTTGAGTGTGAATTAGAGAAAAATGAAATAGTGGCAGCTCTGTCTGGTGCGCTGCTGCAAATGCTGCGTTCTAGTCATATGCATAATAGTCATATTCGGTAGTCCAACTTTCATTCAGCTGCAAAGAGACATTTTAATCTTGAATTTCAGATTTATGGGATCGTTATGGAAAAGCCGAAGATGATGTGGCCGCATATGATCATGTTGATAGCGATGGTGGTGTTCGGCTTGGCACTGACCGTCATCGCCGTCTGTTGTATGTCCGCCGGTCCGACTCTCGTCGAGCCCATCTTCGGCATTATCTTGAACGTCACCATTACAGAGCAGGTACGTCGAGCAACTATGTATTGTAAATTTTAATATATGGGCTACCAGAGAGGGACCTGTTTCACTTAGTCTCATGGCTGTTTCCTGTTCTCAGCGGCTACGTCTCATACCTGTGATACGATGGGTCTTATGACTGCAATAAGAGATTTAGTCGCTGAGGGCAGATGTCAGGGGCTGAATTTTGAGCTTACATGAGCAGATTGAAACAGGAAACGGATGGCGGAATCATCTTAGGAAAACTTTCATGGTGAGAAAGAGCGTCCACTGATCATTTGCAAGTTATCTTTGAGAGAAACTGACTTTATTAGTATGATATTGACTTTATAATTGTTAGTAACCCTATTCATCATCACGGTTAAAAGCGAGATACATTTAAGGTACGTACGGCTGCAAATAAATATAGCTATAGGTGGCTTTCGGTCAGAGGCGCTTCCTAGCGTGTTCAAAAGTACGGTCCCAAAATCGAGTTATAGGCGCACAATGCTGTGAAAACGATACGATATCGCGCCCGTCCTGGCGACTATTTGCGCCCCCCCCCCCCTCAAATGACAAGAGAAACCCTAACTATGAGTATTTGCTGCAGGTGCTAGGGCCAATATGGCCATTCACGCTGGCTGTGATATTCGACTTTGGAGCGGCAATTGCCATCTGGTTCTACGTGGTGGTGCGCGGGTGCTACGAATTCCTACTGGACAAAGAATATTTTGCGCAAAATCCCGGCGCTCTCATTGCTTTGCCCGAAGAATCGTCAGACGCTAAAGTTGACAAGGAGTAAACTGATCACAGTAATTGCCAACAGAGGTGAGCACGAGGCGTCATACAAGGTTACTATCGTAGTTTCTGGGGCTGTAAACAAGTGAATCCTAGCGAAGAATCTACAGGGCGATAGAAATGTTTTATGGTCCTTCGCAATTTCTGGCTTACTGCATTTGGGGCCCCTCGGAATGCCTTATAATACCGCTAGTGGCTACGTCGGCGATGCGCCTCGAGTTTAGGGAGTAATCTTGCAGAATTGGAGATGTCGAAAGGACACCTCTATTTCTCTATTCTGAACAGAGCCTATGCGCCTTCTCGGGGCTTCTATGCCTACCTTATGCCTTGTGCTCATTCTCCTTGGACAAGCTCCTTATGCATTCTTTGAGCTGCGACTGTGATATTATGTTGAAAATCGAATCAGTTGTTTCAAATATTTGACGATTATTGTGGACTTCTTCATCGCGGCACTGTGAAAGATACGGGAGAGTAAACAGTGCTTGTTGTATGCCTTGCATTAATTACATTTACTGCTCTATCCAAAATGTGGGCCATATTTGGTAAGTAAAGATACTGCAGCTGGTTCAGTCCCTTTACTATACACCCAAGTTTGTAAGATTTGCACTCGACAGCTTTTAAAAGCTTACAGAAATAAATTTGATCAGTTACATGTGATGTGATCTCGACTATTGGCTGGAGGCAACGCTCTCTTCCCTTACACATCTCATCAGACCGATAATCACACTTACATCAGATGTCATCATAGTAATAGTGGTGTAGCAGAGTTCAAAAAGTTTTCGTACACGTTCTAAACAAATAATATTGACTCCGATGTCTTTTAAGCTTCACCTTCGTCTTAGAAAGTCGACTTGTCAATGCTAATATGCCAAAATATGTTCAGTTTTACGAATGACTTGGCTTCCAGCTGATCAAGCAATATTTCGAACATTTCCTTATACTTTCGCGTTAAATGGATATTATTCGGTTATGAACGTGATAAATATTTTGGTAGAAGGTGACGCTTGCATCTGTGGATTATTTCTTGCATTGCTGCATGTTCTTTTTTACTATCAACAATAAGGGTCACATTTCATTATGTGCAGCAATATTTTGAACGTGAAATACTTTCAACAATTAGGGTAATATGAAGTCTTCTGGATTGAATCCGATTTCGACTACACCCACTTTGCGACCACGACTTTTTTCTTTAGTCACAAACCACTGAGGGAATATACGAGAAGCAATAGACATCACAGATTTCTTTCGGTTCACTGATATTTGTCTCGACATCATAGGATGCGGCAAAAATTCAAGCTCTTTATCTTCTTCCAATAGTCTCAGCAGTTCGTCATCGTCGTAAAGATCAGCATCGTCATCAACGCCGATTTGCCAAAAAGTTTTCAGTTCATAAAGTGACTTGACTTCAAGTACTCCAAATAATATGCCGATGAAAATATAGCAAATTCCGGCAAATAAAGTAGCGTAGAAGCACCATCCGAGTCGAAACTCTAGCAGAGCAACGTGACCACTCTTAGTGAATGTTGAAAGGACAATTCTCAGTGGGTCCTGTTTGACGACGACCAAGGCATAGAACAGTACATCAGCAAAGCAGATGAGCGCTCCAACTACGCCTGCCATTCTCGCGAAATATCTCGGCAGCCATATCAAGACTAGTACCTGTACTGACCAGCATAAGAACGCCGCCCAAAGCGCAGCGGTAGCAAAGCAGCCGGCTTGTTGATAACGTCTGCTCCAAGCGAAGCCGTCCTCAAAGCTGAGGTAATCAAATATGGTAAGTATGGGATCCGGTAGTCCCTTTTTGAGCGCATCGTTCATCTGCTTTCGCATCGATTTTGTTTCATCAAATGAAAATAGTTCGTGATAGTTGAATGATGGAGCACAGTTTCGCTCGCTAATTGTTCCATTGTCGACCAGTTCAACTGCGGCTGATAATGTCGCTGTAATGCAAAAATAGCACTTGTAAATTGCACGATTCGTTCTGAGCAAGTTAATCGCATATGACGACCTAGTCGCATACTTGCGACATGCGACGTAGGGCATACTTGTGAGCACGCTCTACGCCTCCGCGTCATGCATTTTATTCTCTCTTACATCTCTTCCAATTTAATTACTAAAATTTGAATCGAACCCCCAATTGATCGAAAGGGACGCTCGGGCGTGCCAGTTAGCTTTAAATCAACCATACCATATGAGCGGTCTGTTTTTTCCGTAGTTGACGAAAGTGATATGCTGGCATGATGTAGACCAATATTTATATAAAGTTCAGCGTCGATAGTCTGAACGGCGAAAGCACTTCGCTGCTGCGCTATCGCCGTCACTTTGGCAAAATGCCAACAAGAATGATGGATGCAAACGAGAATCAGTGCGCCTAAAAAAAGGACTATGTTAAAGTGCTCTTGAAGGCTCGAAGAATATTCCGATTGTTATAAATCTTCTGCACTTTTCAGCTATCCTTGATTTTTGCCCCTCAGAGAATTGCATCAAACATTGATTGTCTATAATGAAAAGATAAGAATGACGCTATGAAGTCCGGCACTTGGCAGTTTCACTTAACAAAGTTGATTTATAATAAATAAAATGCTTATTCTCGAATGTATGAGATAGATTTTCTGCTTTGAAATGTTTTAAAAATATTGCCGTCGTTTATGCAGAGTAAGATAAATCCTGAAGCACATTTTAATTCAGTTTAATAAATACTTACCAACAGTCAGCGTGAATGTGACCGAAAGAAAACTACCACAACGACGCCGACGGATTCTGGACATGACGAGAAAGAATGAAGAGAGAATTATAGCGAAACTGGCGACAATGAGAAAGGTGGTATAATCGCTGATGGGCGGTGTTAGAGTATAATCGTCGTCGTACCAATTAGAAGCCTCACTGACTCGTTGCGCGTCGAACCACCCGACGCTGGTGATTGTATTGCCCATCGTACAGTTTATATCAATTTGCTGAAGAGTGACGACGATAGAGTAAAACGTTTAAAGGCGGGAATACACTTTTTACTGCCGCTCGCCGCAAAAGTATGCGCTAAATTAAAACGCCAACTATTGCGGTCCGATGGCAATATTACTCAACAAACCCTTTAAACACCCAAACTACATTGAAATGTGAACCAGATACGGAAATCGAATGAAAAATGCATCAAAGAAGCAAAAATCATCAAAATCGAAGAAAATCAACCAATTTCAGTCGCACGCCGCAGCCTCAAAAGTAGACCGCCTGTCTACTTTTGCGGCGCCACAAAAGTTTGCGGCACGCCGCTGTGGCGTGCGGGGGAGGTATGTGCCAGATCGCAAGCTCCTTGTGAATCAATCAATAATCTCTGCGGCGTAGGGCGGAAAGTAAGGCCCAAATTTAAACGCACGTCGTTGCGGCGTGCGGCGGAAGTATGTTTGGGGCCTTGAAGGGTAATAGACAACTTTACTTCCAGAATGGCTTTGCGCACGAAGCAGGTACTATATCAGGATTTTTGGAATATGAATTTTGAATTATTACTCAAACTAGGGAAAATTACAATCTTCACGACAAGCGCTTAAAAATAAATTCGTCGTTATTACAAAAGATCTTGCGATATTTCGTCAGTTTTAAAGCATCGCGTGAAACATATTAACACGCTGTGTGAAACTAATGAAAGATCAGTTCAGTGATCTTGAGTTGTGTTTTGCTAAACCTATCTGGATGTATGATTTTGCAGTGAAAACGGTTCTCGCAGGTATTGCAATAGTATTAATTTTGGGAAATGACATTGTCCATATAAATATTGATCATATATTTAACAATCAGAGAAAATTAATTACTCTACAACCGCCAATGTTGTTCTTTGAATGAAGGAATAATGAAAATATCAGGCAGCGAAGTTTGGTACCAGCTGGAGTTCGGAAAACCTTATGGGTTATGGGGAAAGCATTCTACGTCAACCTTAAACATGTTATATTGAAGAGTACGTGGTGTTTTTGAACCTTACGTACTATTATGCGAGAAAGAGATGAATTAAACCAGGAGGATTTATTTACGTTTGGAACCAGAAAAATCAAGCTCACATTTACCTCACTATATTACGGCTTCATAGGTAAGCTGAATACCGTAGATAATGATCGAATCCGCATTAAACAGGTGTAGACGTTGATATTCCACATACATATAATACCGCAAATACAAGGGAATGATAGCCTCTCGGATGTCGAAACAGCTGCCTTTGCTGAAAATCGGTAACAGACGTCAGAGAGGAGAAACAGAAATGGCAATTTCGTCGGTTTGGTTTAAGCGCTTGGTTACATGGGAAAATTACATACTCAACAGCTCTGATATGACTGTATAGCGGGCTTCGCTACGAAGACATACAATTAGGAACAAGTTTCGAAATCAAGACGTGCGTTGGACGGAGCGATGAAGCCTGGCCATCCGTGAACCAGTTCTCAAATGAACGAGAGAATTGTTTCATTATTCTATGGGAAAACTGCTCAAGTCCTTTCACCTTGAAATTAGCGGTCTAACTTGAACTCGAGTAGCTTATCATATAATTGAACATTAATTTCTCTTTGTGTAGATAGGTGTTGTGAGTGATCACATAAAAAAATTGCGATCAAAATTTAAAGATACAGATCATATGTTTAACGTCGAACTGGTGGGATGAAATTTTATGAAATCAACAGTAAAATTTATACTGTAGAAGATCGGCTATGATGAGCTAATGAAAGCAAGTGTCTAATTGGAAAAAGGAGCTTTAAGGATAATGGCATCTTGACAGAGGCGTTCATTTTTGAACGCGCGTAGGCAAATTTAGTGCTTAGGCATTCCATGTTCAAGGCTCTACCACTGATGAAACGGACTAAGGACATATTCAAGGCGCTCGATCTCCCCTACGCTAAAGAAGTGAGCAGAAGTGGGGGTGTAGGCAGCTGTGGGGATGATGCGCAACCTGCTATTGGTTCTACAAACAGTGTATATTTCGGCACAAACCCCATAAAAGATTCAAATTTAATTTTCAAGTGTCCAAAGAGAGCCAGCAGCAGCGGGCTCGGGTGCATTTATACCAGAATTGTAGACGCGACACACCCTCTCTATGCAAACTGAATAGTGAGTGATCAACATTTTTTGCGCGAACAGTATTAAGTCACTTGTGCAATCAGCATGTGCCTTCAAAGTGACTGGCTAATTATTTGCTGTTTTCGGCTACGAGTAACCGACCGAAAGCGTCTTCTTACATTCCTTACGATTAGTCTAAAACCTGTTTTTTTCTCTTGACATTCTAAATGGTCGCGCCCACTCGGTCGCCGCTGAACATTATATTCTTATTCGCATTTTTGAGCATTTGTGTCTCCATTTGCATAGAGAATACTTTTTGCAATAGTATTGCCTTGCTGTTAGTGGTTAGAGCTGGATTATACACTTTTAGCATACTTGTTTCTTAAAGTAAATAAACAGTCTCACTTGACTCCAATTTGTTGATAATGGAACGCTTTCGTTTTGAACAGACAAAGAAAAAACCGGCGTTTCGTGGCATATTTGTAAACAAAGACTACACGTGCGTCGCTTCATTTCCTTCGATTTATTTTATTTGTTCATTAGACAATGCAGGTGATCGTGATAGACCGCCGACACTTAACATGTCAGCGACAGTTTTTCTGAAATGCACAATACTCATTACTTTATTCTTGAAGAACTGAGATCGCCTGTTTATTTTTCATATGTCCGCGTGAAGTTAACAAGCTGTACGCAAAACAAAGTTGTGTAACGCAATTTAATAACATCTGATTATGCGATAGCTAAGAATAATGCGGCAAAATTGACAGCGTACTTCGACAGTACAGGGCAGCAACAGTTTGTGCAGAATCGATTGACTGCTATTTATTGTCAGCATTTTTACAACGGTATCAATAGTGCCTTTGTTTCTGGATGTTACGGTGACTTTTGAGAGAAGCGGAAGCGGTATGAGTATGTGAAATTCGGATTTCAAAGTAAAGCAGTGATCAAGCAGTCAGTAATGACAATGGAACAAACGTATAAATGTGATGTGAGCACTACCGAAAATAGTGAAATTGTTAAGGGAGGTGCAATATTAATTTTTGCTGGAATTCTTTGTTTGCCGTTTCATTTTTGAATCGATGCGAATAAAACCGGCTATAAAGATGATACGAGCGGCGACACACAGAGAGGGTTTTTTTCCTCTGACGATGAACAGAAACAATGAAGGACCGACGACAATGTTCCAACAGACTGAGCCAAACAGCGTAACTTAAGAAAAATGTTGTGTGGCGGAGAGAATTGCCATCAGAGTCAATCCCTAACAGCTGTGAATCAGGGTGGAGGAGCACGACGCCCCCTGCCTTTTGCTCCACCTTTACTTGATCCCAACGATAGCAGATGGAGAACGGTCAGCTGCTGCGATATAATATTTAAGTTCACCAAATATCCATCTCCTTTGGCCCAAACATGTATGATTAAAGCAATTATACAGGGTACCATTTTCGTCGGCCTCTAAACGAGCATGCTGTAATTGTGTTGACGATCAGCTTAGTATGTATTCGCAAACCCCATATGACTTTCTGAACGCATCCATTCAGAGAACCAAGTCCTACTCCAAGACCCAGTCAGTTATGTCAGTTGATTGGAGCAGAGTGTGCATAACTTTTGTAAAACATGCAAACACATGCACGAACCTGTGATGGGATCAATGATTGCGCTTTCCAATTATGCTCAAAGCATTGAATCCATACATCGTTTCAGAGAACAGTAGACTCTAATGATCATGTGTTGCAATGTTTAATCCTGTGCAATCGAAAACGCTCCCACCAATTAAGTGACGTCATGTTCAGCTTGGATGGGCGTTCTGAATGGCTCGGATTATCACGTTTTCGATAAACCGTAATGAAACGCAGTATGTGGATGTCCAACTGCAACAGACGGTCGACTCGCAGTTGCCAGCTGAAATAGCAGAAACTTTGTTCAACGGAAATCATCATTCTTGGAGAAGAAAAAAATTACAATGGCACTGAAATTGGCCGTCGTAGTGTTTACTATCATCATCTTCTCTATGTCGGTCCAGCAAGCGGCAACTATTATTACTCAAGAGCAAATAAAGGCAGCAATCAAATTTCTGCACGATTACGGCGTTGCTCATCCAAACGCCACGAAGCCGGTAGTCGCTGATGCAGTCTACAATTTTGCGCAAGAAAATTTGTCAAAGAACGAGCCAAGAAACGTGCAACCCAAAAAATTTCAAGGATGATAGAGGCTACATGCTGTGACGAGAATTGATACCTATATCAATGTCAAAATAAAAGCTGCTGTTTTCGTGTGAAATGTGCAAATTTATTACTAGATACAGACATTGAGCAAGTTAGAAACTGGAAAGTACTACCTTTTCATGCTGTTGAAGCTCATCCACTTTGGTCATTTCTTTGTAACGAGCTAGCAATGTGTGGTAATCAAGTAAAATATGTTGAGGTGGCATCTTGTATTTTGAAATGAGAATAGCTATCAAGCCCTAAATCAGCATCTAATTCAATTATAGTGTCGATCTGAATCTTTATAAACTGATCCAGTTAAAAGAGAACGCTTCAACTTAAAGTCTGCTTTAAAAACCTTCTCCAGCATTAAGATTACCTTTATTGTTCACACGATTTAGTCAAATAAATCAGTGAAAGTTTTCAGTACAAGTCGCTCCTCTACAGCAGCGCAATCGTAAAAAATAAATAACAAGCAAGTTTATTCCTTGAGTATTCGAGGATAAGTAAGCTACTATGGTATCAGATCACATTGTGTAAAGGCGAACAGGACTAAATACTCATTGAAGATGGGCGACAGCACGTACTTTTACCACTCATAAAGCTTCTCCGTTAAACTTTTCTCGAAGCTCGATTGTACCGTATCTTTTACGTTTTCCAGTGTGAAGAATGTGGGGAGTTTTTCATTTTATTGTTTACTTTTCTGGAAGCTACTTAATTGAATAAGAGATAAACAGTGTCCAGCGGCTCAGGATATATTCCTCCAGGAGCCTTTGCACTATTGCTTACGCTCATATGAGACGCAAAAATTAAAAAGTTTTCTAAACTACGAGACGATAACCTTTCGTTGCCCAGTGCTCTTTTTCGCTCATATAATGGTAGTTTTGACTCAGAGCATGATTGTGTCCCTGTCAGTTTCTTTCGCACCAACTCTCTGAGAGATTTTTAAAAATCGTTACTAATTATAGTATGGTGTGCCATATGCAGAGCCGGCGATTGCAAGATAAACATTTGTATTGCTCTAATCAACTGTGGCAGGTGGCACTGATTAAAGGATGTTGACGAGAAAAACTACCAAAGATCGATGTGAACGGTTTAGTACAGGACTTGCTTTGACCAACCAGCACATTTCACACTTTAATCCCAACTAGTCTGCACTGCCAACTGCTCTGCTCGCAGTGTTTGCATCATCAAATCGAGGATCAAATTTGTGAATAACATCGCAATAGAAGTTTGTGTACGTGTCTTATCAAAGACGGTTAGAAGGTTACAATGCAAGTGCACTGTGCATCACAATTTTCATCTTGTAATTTCTTGCCTGGAAACTTTCTATTCGAAAGTGAGCACCTACTTGAATTTTCGTTTGTCTTTTCTCTTCATTGGTAATGTATTCGCTCGAAGCCTGCGATACAAGGATTCTGATTTCTAAACATACGCTAGTTTATTGCAGCTGAGCAAACTGTGTATTTTCTATTGTGCGGGAATATGACTTCAAATGACATGCGTGAGTAAATTATTGATTTCTCAATATCATCCATCATTTTACTCAAAAAATTACCAAACAGGTGTAAGGAATTGGACGGAAGCTGAAAAGCACACTTCTCAGCTCTAAAATGCTTCCTTCAACGCTCGCTACGTCTCCCACAGAGCAGCGTCTATTGCATTCTACTGCAATTCAATCTAGCTCACGGAATGCTTTTAGCTGGGCGATTTTACGGGCGAACAAGAATTCGTTTAAATTCCCTGCACAGCCAGCATTTTTTGGCAAAGGCTCTGCGGGAACAAACACGTGATGCTGATGGAAAAGCGCGGCGCATTACGCTCTGTCGTATCGATCGATTCAGTGAGGCACACGCAGATGCTTTTCTGGCCAGCAAGCTATAGTGCAGCGAGTTGCGACGCTGCTGTTCACTGTGCAAAGCGAAGAACAAAACTGCTCACATATATTTGTGCGATTACACAACGAATTTACGAAGTTAACAAGTCACAGATAACTTTGCTAACATGTCGGCTGGCTATGTGCTATTGAAAGCAAGACAGAAGAAGCAGGCTGAGGCCGACGAACGTAACAAACGTCCGGTTCAACCCTCGAGATTTCTCAATCATCCTGTCAGCGGTCGCTCGGAAGAAACTAAGCCACCACGTCCTATGACAAACGAGTCAAACTGGGTCGCTACTTCACACAAAGAACAAACTACTGGTATGGAAGACTGCCGATTCTGTTACAGGAAATAGGCGACTGCTTAGAGAATATTTTTGGAAAACATTCAAATCTTACTTGCTGACTTGGGATATTTTTGAGGAAAAATTATGAATGAATTTAAGTCGCGATCTCGCTAAAAGTTGACCTCTTTGACCACTTTAGTAACTATGATTTGTTACTATTAAACCGATTTTAGGATCATCGAACAACGGAATCGATCCTCAAAAACTGCTCAGTCAAAAACTGTCAGAAATTTCTTCTCCTCAAACAGCTACCACGAAAACTGAGAAATCTATTCAAGGTCCCGCCGCATTGATAAATACTCATTGACGGTTACTGGGCGGACTCAGCCTCTCAGCGTATGATGCAGCGGCCACTTAAACTCGAATGAAGATTGTTTTGCTGCTTTTTTGGGATTGTTGCCCTGTATGTCTAGCCACCCGAAGTAACTATCTTTCAGTTGTTAGTGTACAACGCTTATTTCTGTTAAATGCAAAGGATTCACTTCAATTCCACATTATATTCTTTCTTTTGCAAATACAATCCTTTGAGAATAGCTAGGCGTGCGATATCTTCAAAAACATGCCACTGCTTTCAGCTTGGTAGATTTTCTTATTTAAGAGCTAAACAATCGATTATTTTCATTTTGCAGAAACATCTACCACAAAGAGAACGCCCATATAGCAAAGAAGGGCAGTCAAGGTTGTGAGTGAAGGTTGGCGTACTGAGCCAGTGCTCTTCGCTCGATCTCCATTGCTTATATGCGATAATCTTGATGCTGTATGTATTATACAAATCTTCTATGCTGTATTGAAGCTTTCTATGTTAAGCAAATTAAACGAAGAATGCAGCTTTGTTTAATTCGTGGTATAAATTTAGCTACTACCGATTTAAAGAAGTAATATCCTAGATTGTTCATATATTCAAGCGGACAGATAAAACGACGACATATTGAGCATGATGCAACAGGAAATGTCAATGCGATTTCAGTTTCATTCGCTTAAATGTGAGAATACCAAAATGTTATTGCGGTCGCGATTGAAAAAGAAATGGAATAAGAAAGTGAAAATATCAGAGTCGTTTATTGACGATCCTAAAGAACCGAAAATTCAACTTGTAAGCAAACACAGCAGTTCGATCTCCCAGTCTTAAACTGAAGTTTTACTCATACAGTTGCATTTTTTTATTTCATCGCGAGTTACCAAAAATCAGCAGAAATCAGCGGCATTTGAACCAAGCAGTCGGCTGTCTACTGTTTTGCAGAAATTCGATCACGTGACGCAAACGCAATAAACCCTCGGCTATCGATCGTTTCGTCAGCTGACGTAGGCTGGCTGCCTCGGCTGTGCCGTTGCACAAGCTACGCAATTCGCCTCGAAACGCCGGTTTGCCTCCATTCTTGTCTGCTAGAGAGTCTAGCTCCCGATTTCGCTAACTTGTCCTTTTTCTCTAATTTGAAAAACATCGTGAATACGCCGCTAAAGAACAGTCTGAAAATGCCTCTGAAAAGCCCCTACACTCATGTGCTCTACCAGAAAGCTTACGATGAGAAAAAGAAGAGAGCGGTCGTTGCCAAAGCGCGCAATGAACGACCACCGAAGCCGTCAAAATTTTTGAACCATCCTGCCTATGTGAGCTCATCCGAGTATGTTGCAAAGCAAGAAACAAAAACTTCAAACGATGGGCGCTGGACTAGCAGCCCCCAAAAGGAACCATCCCCTCGTAAGAAGCCATTTATTATCTCATAAAAGGAGAAAAATAAATAATTTTTATGTTCACTAACTTTAAAAATATGACTGCCGCGTTCTCCAGCGTTTGCTATTTCCACAACTCGCTCCCATTCTGTTCTACAATCTTTAAACTCGTGTCGAAGAGCGGCAATATTGATAGTAATAAGCTCATTTGTGCATCTCTGATGAATTTCTCATCATGTAATACCGAGACTGGCACCACCAAGCTCTGTGTTAAGGTTTGATGAAGACGGAAGGGAGCAATCCGGTAAAATGGTTACGTCGGAAGTTATCAGAGTCCTTGTCACCGCGATCGCAGTCACCGCAATCGCAAGCACCGCCACCAATTAGCAAAACTGAAACTGACGGTAAGTTCTAAATATTATTATTTTTCTAATTGTAATTGGATTGCCATACTAAGCAACGCTGATACTGTATGTGGAAATCCTACAATTTGAATATATAAGGCCGTTTGGAATCGCTGGTCGGCTCTTAGTGATATTTGTAAAGCATCTCGTCCTATCACGCGCAACTTCCAGTCTTGTTCGATGTACACTACACGAATTTGCACAGGGCGCTTATGAAATTATCTCATTATTTGTGCGTTTCAGTTTCAGTATTATTCTTGGAATTAGTGATACTGATTTGATGTGTTCTTCCATTTTTAGACGTTCAACAAAAATATTTCGAGCGAAAGTTCGATCGATGAGATGGTGCATTTCCATCGTAAAGAAGTCACACCTTTTGATATTTGTGAAACGTAATCTATGTTCAAACTGTACAACTTTTTGCTGTTCATCTAATTATTATCGTCTACCGATTCTTCAAGTCGATTATTGTGTTTATTTATGCGAATAAATGTATTATTGGTAAGCAACTGGTACGTACAGCGTACAAAAATATTACATGATCTCCTTGTAAACCGTCCACGGTTTATTGTGTCGCAAAAGTTTGCGTCCGCAATAAGCAATGCTTTTACACTTCCCTCTGATATTGTGAACCATTTTTACAATACAGTGCAACTTGCACTCAATCTTGAACGTTTAACGCCAAATGCATTTTCTCGAATAGCTGCTTTGAGGCCTGTCGTTTTGACATTGTTCTGTAGAGCCACGCGTTGCTATATGCTTGTTAGTTAAATGGGAAACGTGACACCACATTTGATGTTAATTAATCGAAGCTACGATATCGCGAACATAGATGCATTGAGGTATCATGCAGAGCAATTTTTATCACCCAAATCATCTACTGATAAGCGTTCAACTTTGTAATACAAAAAATTAGTGCAAAGTGCGCGCGGATGCCATTTCAGAAGACAAACATGTTTGTTGACAGAGAAATGCTATTTCAGAGAGCTAAAGATCGCCGAGTACATAGAGGAAAATAGAAAACAAATAGGTTCGCTGCAAATCCTATTCTGTTACACAACGCCAATGTCCTTATAACTTTAGTTAGTATGAAACTCATTTTGATAAACTGATGGTTCATAATAATTTTATGTACATCCGTGCGTCGTAAGAATGATAAAATGTACCATTTAAAATGGACAGTGCTGAAATGAACGCCGACAACATTGACGGCTTCAGACTCCTCCGTTTTATTAACTATTCAGTTTATCTTGTCGGGCTGTAGCCGACGATATCTGTGCTTTTGACCTACTTAACGTGAGGCGCAGCCTCGAGCTATTTTAGTTGCAGTTTGATTGAAGACTTCAGCGATACAGATAAGATCTCACAAGCTCAGTCTCAACAACTTGACCGTGAAGCTATTAAACTAGGCAACGTTAAAAACCTTCTACCCTGCGAGTGACGCAAGTGATGTTCTTTTACATCTGTTCGCTTCTGTGATAGCCTATAAATCTTGTTACTGGTGTGCTTCATGTGTTTGTGCGCTTGTCTTTGCCACGTACGCCTTGTGTATATAAGCTACCGCTACTCTGTAGCAAGTGCAGTGGATGGAAATGCTTGTCTAGTGGTTAGCTGATAATAAACCCTTCTCTGAACCCTTCGCCTCACACCTATCGACAAACGTCGTCACATTAGAGCCCGACAATCTGTAGAGATACCTTGGTCCCTTACGCGGTAAGATAAAAATCGTGATACAAACTGAATGGTCAGTAGTAGTTTGCTAATGTCATTGAAGTTTTCTTTGTGAATTTTAAAACAGGGCTGCAATGCTTGCAGAACTTTGAATCATTGGGAGAAAATGAGAGTTTTGGCTGAAGGGATTTGCAACGGCACTATTTGCTTGGCTGGTTACATCAGTGTCATAGACGTCAAAGTTGCGTAAATTGATGCCCTTTGCGCCTATTGCGAATAGATGCTCATCTGAGCAGAGCTAATTCCAACCGATGTCATGAAAATCAGTTCTGCATGCAAATGATTTGTTTTGATGATTTAGTCTTTTCTTCCGGAACTGGTTAGTCACTCGGCAACGAAGCTAGATACGGATTAATACTCCCATGCACATGTCTCTGATACTTTGTCGGTAACTAACAGAGCGATTCTTTCTCTATTGGTATGATACATGCAGACGCCGAACTTCACTGCAGCTCTCTGCTACGAAAGAATCAATAATTTGCGAATAAAAATGTTGCTGAGGCGAAATTCTCGCTTTCATCTTCATCACAATCGCCTAGCACAGCATGATTCCATGGTCAGACAATCAGTTTATTGCAAAATATATGTATTCTCTCGTCGCACAAATAAATAATGGAACTGGTTGATTTATGGCTGTACACAATCAGTAATCAGCAGTCAAGAAAATACACAAACACGGAAAAATATTTGAGCAGAAATTGGCACCCAAGAGTTCATGTGCTATTATTTATTTGCATTCGCTTATGAAAGCAGCATGTAAATGGGAAAAGCAGAAGAAAGCACCTTCTTTTCACAAACTGCACGTCAAATGACACTGGGCGATTTGAAACTGGATCAATTGAAATACCATCATTTGGTACCCGACCGCAGAGCGAATTTCTTTTGACACTCAATACCTGCATTTTTTCGTCTCGTTGTTTTTCAGCAATATTTGTCCCATTCATCGACTGCAACATACTGTTACCATTGCTTTCAGGCATGGCATTTTGTCCCGTGCTGCTAAGTTCATGAACTTTCAGAATTTCGCCCGAATGAATCGAAATTGATGCAGTGGAAGAGCTTCTCGAGAAGGACTCGAGAATTTCAGCGGCCTCTTCTGTGTGTATAATGATTCTTCGACAATTTTCAGAAACGTCAGATCTCGCCGACGATCGCCGACGCGATTGATACATTTCCGGCTCCAGTTGGGTCATATCAACTGGTGCATGGATCATTTTTATTCCAGGGAGATTAACTGCAATACTGCTTTTTAGAGAACAATCTGCAAGCAAAGATATATTGAAAAGCCTAGTCTAAACTAACATCGTGAGGGTTGCAAAATACACCGCTATCGCACAAAGATAATGACATGAACCATACATAGTGCGACCTAGATTATGTAGTATTTAGCTAAATAAACAAAATTTATTTTAAAAATAGATCTAAGTTGACTAAAATGTTCATTGTTAACTTGAAAACTAAGTCAGCTCTTGCAAAGTGATGCTAAACAAGGAGCTGAAATGCTGCAAATATTTGATGCAAGTAACTTGATTTGATGTATGAACAAAAGTGGAGCAAATGCAATCCTTGACCTGTCGCCGATTCAATTCAGATTGTCTCATGTCCTTTTTCAACGAACATATCGCGCATATATGCATTTTCACGGATTAAATATAATGAGCATACGAAATCAATACATTCGGTGACTGATAGCAAAGCGGGTCGGGCCTAAACGAAGAATTCGGTAATAATCAATCATTCAACATAACGCTTATTTCATCGGTAGGAAATCATAGGATGCCGACAGGCCCAGCTTTTATAGCCTTCATCTTTTCGCATAAGCACTGACTGAAAAATTAGTAGTGTTAGGTAACTGCGCTCATAGGGTGTTCCGTTTTATATGTATCTGATTTCACACTTACGCAACCCGACCTGACTGTTGACAAGTTCGGCTTAATTTAAACATATGACATACGCAGGTAATTAATTAGGTGGAGAGTTCCTGCTGTCTGAGCGTCTGAATTAGCAAGCTTGCTGATGACGTTCGATGGCAAATGTCATCAAGTTGCTCATTTATACGTAATGGCCAATTAGTCTTCGTTCTACCTGCATATCGAGCTTGCGCCATGCGATTCCATTTCAGGCGTGCGCTCAATGGATATCTACGTACAACATTTTTGCATAAAACGCACGCACATGTCAGCAAACATCATTTTAAGCACTGATCCGCACTAAGATGGGATCAAATGTAATCGGACAAAATATGCTGACGACAGAACCAAGTGACTAAGGCAGAACGAGAGCATTTAGGGAACAAAGGCGATCTAACGGTCAGTAACATTAGAGAGTTCTATTAATCTTACAGAGTCAAAAACTATTACGAGATAAACTTCATTGGTGGATTCGAGATATTAGCTTCTACCAGTGATGCATGATAAGGCCATATTTGAGATCAGATCTGATCTTTTTATATCGCACATTCAACTTTCCTGAATCTCTTTTTTCTTTTACATTTGCACATAATTCTGCTTGTGGAAGAATGTATCACATTGCCCGTCTGAATCTATACAGCTCTAATTCAAGCATAAAAATAATATTTCTCGTCGCTATCAATGAAAACGGAAAATAGTTACGCTGTAACTATGACCAATGCATACTTGACAAGTAGATTGAAAGCAAGGTGATCCAGACAGCGCAAAAGTGCGCTTTTTGAAAGCCACTGGGGAATGATTTACGAAACTGCGCGGCTCTACATTGCATTTTGACAAACCGTTCAAGAATGGCGAGCATCTCTACTAAATTTGTACTTACTCCACGATCACATAGCCTAAACAACGACCAGAATCTTTGGTTCGGCACTTGGATGAATATCTTCTACGTTACATTAAGCGCGCCGACAATACAGCATGGCGCGTAACTTTAAAGAGCCCCCACCAAACTTCAGCGCAGCATTACGGTTCTTGCCTTTTCATTGGCATGTGTTTATTGGAGACAATTTATCAATAGCATTTTCAACGATTTATTCCCGATTCGTGTAGTTGCATAAATGACATTTCAAGTGATAAGCGATATCTATGGCAGAAAGTGATAAGCATAAGTGATAAGCATAAAAATAGTTCTGGAATTTCGCCTCTTACTTCGAATTATCTATCGTATTCAGTCTTATCAAAGCATAAACTTATAGAACTATAGTGAGCTTTCAACAAAATGTACCCTTTTACCGTACACAATCCATTCTTTCGGAGATTATCTTGAGAGAGGGCTATTTAAAGAAGAGTTCCAATTGTGTTGGGTATCCATTCGATCATATATACGGTATTTTAGCGAACATTCAAAAAACTACCTTGTGTCGCCGTTAGATTAAAAATGTTTTGCAAAATTAAATTCAAAATTGGAATAAATATCTCGGGAGTACTTTGTAAATGTCACTTCAATTTGATGATTGTAGAAGGCGCGAATTCGGTAGGGATGAGTTTAAAACAAATCAGGTATTAAACGATGTACACTTTCTTAGCGACGGGTCTATTTGCCGATATTTTGTCTGCAGCAAACGTTCTGACGCCAACTCGGCGAGTACATGCAGTAGGAATAGGGTGCCATACATTGACCAGTATTGCCCAAAATTGGGCAGTATACTGGCATTGTGCCTCCATAGTACATGAGAACATCTGTCGAGCTGCAGTCATTTGGCGCTGAAAGATAAACTTTCTGTTGGGCGGCCGCAAGATTATTTTTTTTGCTAATTTGATTATGCTCCAAGAGGTAAACAATCAAAAAATAAAACACATGCAGCATGTCAACATATTTTCCAAGCGCTTTCTCAAGCAACTGCCCCAGAAGTTGGACAGGGTCTTTGAGGACAGGTGTTTGGCTACAAGCGGATTGCGAGGAGAAGAGGCAAACTTGGAAACCTATTTTTGACTCGACAAAATCGGGAACGTGTACATTCAGTAACCGTAAAGAGAATGCTCTCGCGTTCCCCTTCTCTTAGTGAATATTTCCACCATGAGCAACGATTACAGTACATATTAATCGGATTTTTCACGGAATAGGGAATCTTCTGGGGTAGATGCTTCATAACTTTATACAATGAATGGAGTTGAAAACAAAATTTGTTCATCACATAATCACAGAAATATTTTGGAAGTTAAATACTAATGGAATTACGAGTGGCTTAAACGTTTTGAGATTCATAGTCACCGCCACTTCGATATATATTCTATCGACACTCGACTTGAGCCGCTCTCTGATTGAGGCTGGGAGTAAGGGTAAACTGTGAGAAAGACTGCACGTATTTGTAGAGAAAGTATGACTAATTCAAAAAATAAACCCAAGTAGGAATCCTAAAACCTTCTATATTTTGAGGGAAAATTCCCACTTAAAGCCCCGCATCGTATACAGATATCTCTCCCGCAGCAACATTATTTACAGTACCTGGAGCACAACAGATGTAATTCAATGCGACTGCCGAATATTTGCATGTATAACCCAAAGTGCACGGCGAGCTAAGGCAAAGTGCTTTTGAAGGCTGCTCCATCTCGGTCGCTGAACAGCGATTATCTGCAAACAAGGTGTGATAGAAATCTTTCTGAAATAGAACGTCTGCACATTTAATTGACTATATTTTAAGGTATGAACTTATGCATCACAATCGTTCCGATTAAAATCCCAGAGGTAGCATTTGGTTCAGCAGTTTAAGCAATTTTTTCCACCAGCTCAAAGCTTTTCCTGTCTGTTCTCTTAATAAAGAACGGCTTTTAAATGAGATTTCATCAATTTTTGCCGTTGCAAATTAGGAAAATGGAAAAAATACACTTTCTGTTAGGAAAGCTAATAATCAGAAAAATCTTATACATTTAGACTTGGTAGGTGCGTGAGCTATAGCATCATTGCATTATAATTCAATAGAATATTGCGCCACTATTTCATTAAAACAAACACAGCTGCCAGAAAGAAAACTAGGTGCGAGCGCAATGAGCCAAGCGCAGTTCATCAAAGATGGTAAGCAGTCTCAGGATAAAAACTCGNAAAAGAAAACTAGGTGCGAGCGCAATGAGCCAAGCGCAGTTCATCAAAGATGGTAAGCAGTCTCAGGATAAAAACTCGTACTAACCATTGATATAATACGAATTAGAAGAAATTTTACTTACTGAGATTGGGCGCGCTTGTACTGATGCCACCAGGGGTATCGATTGTTATATCTTTATAGGCTGGATCAACACAGAGACCCTCAATGACGTTGCAGGCTGAGCCGGGGTACGTCGTACATTCGGAATTCAGTTTGCACGCTGCGCCAAGTTGATATATTGGTTCATACAGATAGTTTCCTCTTAAAACAATAATATCTGTCAGTAAGTTTCTGCGAGGGTGTGGTCTAATTGACGTACGATGGCCCGTAGTGGCAAACGATGAGATTCGAAGTGCCGCATTTGGCCACGCCACATCCGAGTTTTTTTGTGTTGCCCCAAGCCATCTGCAAGTGCATTAGTGGTAATTCACGGAAGCATTCGCAAGATCAGCTGATGCACTTACCATTTGCAGGTTGTCTCCAAATTAAAGGTCATTCCTACTTATAAATTGAAATGTTCATAAAATTGGAAAGTGAAACTTCTACCCTCGAGAGCTGTCTCTTTTGAATTTTTAAGTTATCCCATTTCAGCAATTTTTTTAAAAATTCTAAAAGACTTAAATATTGTACCTGAGTAAAATGTCCAACGCCTCGGTCGAAGACGGCCGGCGTCAAAATATTTCTCGAGTCGGAGATGCCAAACTCTCTCAGTTCGCTCCACCAGCTGTCGGCGGCTCCCGTCAGTAAAGCGCTTGTTGGTTGCGATCCTCCAATCAGCATTAGGTTCTCGCCAACGTCATTTCTGACGGAATGCTCAAACTTGCACGTATTTGCCCAAGCTTGAGCCGATGCCTCTAGCGTACAATCCCATTGCTGAAGACGGAACGGATAGAATAGCATACCGACCTCTTTCAGATGCAAAAAAACAACTGATTTGAATTGGAGTTTGTTCCTGATTCAATGGAAATAATTCGCATGCTCATCTATTGGATTCTGCGAGGAAGGACCATTGAAAGACTTCTAATGATTATCCTCCACGTATTGAAATATACTTATTGAACGTGAGGTAATGGAAACTTTTGAGAGGAGGTAAGCAGGGCTGTTTCTTGGTTGTGACCTATCATCCTAACTGCGAACTGAAAACTTCCACTATTGCTATAGAGCCAAAAAATTACAGATGCATATTGCCGACTAATAATATTGCTGTCCTGGACTCAAATGCGGGCATAGGAGAGCACAGAGGACTTGTTCATTGTGTAATTCGCTAGCTGTGCAGTTTTTCATACAATAAGCACGCGCCCATCAATTTAAGCTGTTTGTGGAGCTGACAAAACTGGTTGAAAGGATATTATGCGGCAACTAACTGAACTTTATGAGATTCTATTTAGCATTTATTAAACGATAATTATAGTTGGTGCCTCTCTCCACTTACCAGCTTGTAAATATTTTTTCCAGCTGGAGCGAATCCTATTTGCGTCTGTGCACGACCCTGTGCAAGCGTGGATCGCAAGGCGTTGTGCTTGTTGGCCATGGTCGCTCTATCCGTGTCAGTGAGAGTAGTGCTTGGGCACATTGCACCAAAGGCTATAATAATATATAAAAGTGGTTATGAAACTAAGTGTAAAGACGCTTTGAAGTGATCGTTTGATCTATTTTTCTGCGACCTCACTCATAAAACTAGTTTAATTAGGATCTCGATATACAGTCAACAATAACACCGAGTCGATGACATTGTCAAATATATTACTCGATAAGATATCACATATTGGGAGAGTTATGTTTAAAAGTTTCAGCAAAAGAGCTGTCTTTAGCTCGCGTAAGAACCTGTAAACTGAAACCATCTGAAAACCTAGTAACGAAATAAAAGTGAAATTCGAACCTCCTTGAGCGATTAGTGTGACAAAGACAAGTACGGTAAGCGGCAGAGGACGCATTTTTCAGCAAACAGTTTTATTTGCTTGCAGCTCGAAGCAAAATGAATACGGCGCAATAAGCGTACTGTCTAAATACAGTTCATTGAATTCGCAGAGTGAACCTGTTTACGGATCAGAAATTTAAATAAATTATTCAGAGATCTACTGAAATCCGTTCGTTTACGTCATAAATTTTGATGAAATGTAACATTGTTTGTTGAGGTTTATTGTTTTATGAATACATTATTGGTTTGACGTCTACTTACTAATGACGCAGTTTATGAAATAAATGAAATAATTCATGAAATAAACATAATTGTTCACAAAGTAAATAAAATTACTCATCCTATTTCTGTCGTCGCTCAACGTCACATACGCTTTCACATAATCGAGTTGAAAATTGATTGCTTTGGTACTGAGATTTTTCTTGCCTCTGTTGTGGAACGATGCTAACGTGCCCTACTCTGCTAAAGTATCATTTAAAAATTGCTTACAGTTGCGCGTGGAAATCTACATTTTTGAGCGGTCAACGCAGCTGCGTTCGACCTTTCCAGAATGAGTTTAGTCACAATCATACACTTACGTATTTACATGAGTCACTTTGTTCTAATCCAGTAATAACTCGCCATATTTTTACACTGTGCATCTGACAGCTATCTGACGTGTGCGCGCTTCCAATGTCGATATTGTGCAAACATACTTCGCAAGCGAGCAATCATGAAACTGCATAAAGTTTCGTGCAATTAACGTCCCAGATTCCAGATATATACATACTTATTAGGCGCTGAAATGAGTCAAAGTTATTTAAAGTGATGCCTCAGCGGAGTTGAAAGCTAAATATCAGCTGTGCTGGTTGAATTTTGATCCTCACTCATTTCGTAGGATTAATGACGATGACGCGATCTTTTCTGATTGCGTCCTCATGTCAAACGGCTCTCGTAACTGGAATATTCAAAGAATAAATTGCTTAAGCAGGTTGTCAGGCAACTTGTAATAAATCCAGTTTGCTCCTCTATTAGGTTCCTCTCTCCTCTAACTAAAAATTTCATCTGCGACTTTTCCTCATTTGATCACAATGCTCAACGACGCCGATCGCACTACATCATAGTTGCTGTTCTCTTTCTCGCCATAGCTACGTATTCGGATTCCATGCGTGTTTAGAACTGTTTTTCTGCTCAGTTGAATCTGTTTCTCAGCTACTGTTAATAGTCATGCCCCTAAATGCCTCTACCTATTTCTCCTACATACCATATAGCCAGTACGTAATCATGCAATCCACCTACATACCCATCGGCATTTTCGGCATCTTCGGCAACGCTCTTGTGCTGATCGCCTACCTCAGCTACAAGAAGATGAGAGATATAGATTGCGCTCATTTGATAGCTGCATTGTCAGTTGGAAATGTAATCAGCGGTTTCGGTGCACTCATAATTTCGGCATCACGATTACAAATCGCCCTCTTTAATGATTTCAACTTTTCTCGCTTTAACTGTATCTTTGGCGCAGTGGTCGTGTTCATCGGCTTGGAAATGAGCCAAGCAATTACTATGGCGATCGCCATTGATAGACTTAAAGCAGTTAGTGATCCGTTTGCCTATTTATCGTCAAACAATCGACTGTTCGCCGGCATCAGTTTTTTATTATCTATTCTGGCTGGACTTTCAAATATCATTTTATCCGTCATCGGTGTCGACTTTAGTACACAACCATCGCGTTGCAATTGGTGTAAGTGATTAATGCGTGATTACTGACCACTAATGTGGGAGTTAAAACAATATTTTGAACTGTAGCTAAATGGTCACACAATCAGATATTTCTTACATGTCTCAATGTTCTGTCAATCTTAACTTCACTATTTAATATAATGGCACGTTTAGGGAGGATAATTCAAGAAAATTCGCTCTTTAAAAATGTCCCTCTAGAATTATTCACCTAGCAAACGTGAGAACCTTCATCATCGCCTGTCATCCTACATGGGTTTTTATTCCTGGCCAAGAGTCAGCTAATAATTGGCTGAGATGTAAGAACAGGTGATAGAGCATCAGTTTCTCCCCCTGTCCAAAGCATCTTTTGATTAGCCAAATATTTCTGATCTTTCTCTGTTGGGAGGATCTTTGCGATTGGGCAGAGTGCGAGGGTGAAATATTATCTTCACATTATTTGATAGATGCCATGAAAACTCAGCTTCTCGATAAATTGATTTACGCAATTATTTTCAGCCAGCAGTGTAAATGGTCTATGCGCTAGTATATACAACATTGGAAATGCTCTGACAGGGCCTCTGATTGCCGCCATTTACTCGATCGTTGTCTACAAGCAGCGTAAGTGGAAAAAATTGCTCGTTGGCATTGGCAGCAACAGCAATAGATCTCTTGCGGCCCAAGCAAAGATGACAAACATTCTTACACTACTTGTAGCTGTTTATTGTGTTCTGGTCGCTGTGCCTTGTACGATACTTTATCTGTGGAGCCAGTTAAAGCTGTACCCAGAGTTCACTACAAACTATTTATCAACTTTCAAAACAATGAGTATGTGCTTGAATTCGAGTCTAAGTGTGATATTTTACGCAAGCTCGAGTTCACTGATACGGCCGTTTCTAATCAGAGTGTTGCGTTGCGGAAGAGTCGAATAAACCTTTGACGAAAAACTGATCAACTATTATTATTCTCATTTGAACCGCAGAAGAGATTTGTGTTCAATATTTCTTCTATGGCAGGCATTTCACGATCGTTTTTCGGTTATTTCTTCACACCAGCAGACTTTGCTCAAATTTTATTGATATGCAAAGGATCAGTGTTATATTAGGTTGTTCAAAGTAAATAATTGCGCTTTTAATGAGTGGATTTCATGTTCCTACCATATTTGAACCACGCAACCAATTTTGCAGAAAATTTAAACGATTTTAACAGGTTGATTGAGCTTCTGTTATCCTGAGTTGCATATTATTTGGTTCATGCATTTTCTGTAATCAATTGTTTAAATGCAGCCATCCGAATACTGAGTAGCGATGCAATTTGATTTTTAAGGAACTTGACTAAGAATGAATGATCCAGCTGAGCAAAAACTTGACATAAATAATCTACGAACGCTGGGAATTCATTGAAAGAAGAATTATTGAATTCGGTTATGGTGTTATCAAAACATGTCCATACAAGATAAGGTCTCATCTTTGCAGTTAAGTACCAAACACATTGCGCGTTGCAGGATATCCACGTGAAAAATGCGACATTATCTTTTCATGGTAAAACGTGATAACTCCATAATCGAACTCAACAATTCTTTTTTCATACAAAACCCCAACATATGCAAAATATTTATGCCAAGTTTCTGCTCATTTGGATTATTCTGGGCCAAGATATTTAAAAAACAATGCGTTGCGATTCGTTGGGACAACCTGTTTTGCGATGAAAGGAAACCTCACTTGAAACCCTTCTGAATCCCTTCAAACTTATCTGGCTGAGCTCCTGGTGATATTCAAAATATTCTTAGCTTCTTTCAAATTCAGCAGAATAATAAACAAGCAAATCGGGCAGTTTTGGCAAATTTTTTTCAAAAAAGAAAAGGAGGAGAAAATATTGAGTCACCCTGTGTTATCAAGAATATATTTAGAATTGAAAAGAAGATACCACTCCTTAATACAGAACTTGACAGAAAAGCCATAACTTCTAGTGAAACGTCCCGCCAACTGCTTTGCGCATTATTTGAAATAGTGTCTCAAATTATGAGCTCCTAGAAGTAATACGCGAAACCTTGACTAATACCAGACGCTGCTCGTCCAAGTTGTCGCAGAAAATGTGTAAAATGTTTCCTACATCAACCCGCTCATATCTGCAGTGCACAGCGCTTACCCCTGGGCGACTTCAAAGAACGCAGCAAGGTTCTGTTTGCTCTTTTACATCCACTTCATTTGTAATTCAATTTGCAACAACCCAGTTGGTCATTGGCTGTTTTTTCTTTCGTTCATGTTATCCGAAGAGACGGGGCTCATTTTAATATCGAAAGTGGATTATGGAGGCAGCTCAGATTTTAATAGGATATCATGCATGATGGGATACCAAGTAACCTGTCAAATGGTATCTCATCTCAAAATTATTGCTGAACAGTCGGTACAGTTGGTTCTTGTTTTACTCTGAAAGCGTCACAATATAAATATGGGCCTCTCTGCAATACATCTTACAACTCTCTGACGTGCGCGTGCTTCAAATGCCGATTATGGGCAACCCAAGTACAATATACTGGACACGGAAGCGAGTCAAGGGCATTTCAATTGCTATATAAAAGAGGCGGAAATGAGTCAAAGTTTCTTTAAATGATGCTTCAGCGGAGTTGAAAGCTAAATATCAGCTGCGTAGGTTGATTCCTGGTCATTCTTCATTTCGTCGGATTAATGACGATGACGCAATGTTTTTTTATTGCGTTTTCATGCGAAACGGCTCTCGTAACTGGAAAATTCGAAGAATTGATTGCTTAGGAAGGCAGTCAGGCGGCTTTTTTATAGCTTCTGTTTGCCACTATATTTGGTTTCTTCTCTCCTCTGAACAAAAATTTATTCTGCGACTCCTCAATTCATTGCAAGGGCAGAGCAGTGCTGCCAATCTCACTGTCTCCTCGTTGCTGTTCTCTTTTCTCGCGATAGATACATATCCGCATTACCTGCTCCTTAAGAACAGTGTTTCTACTCAGCTGAATTCTATTACTCAACTAATGTTAATAGTCATGTCTCAAAATGCCTCTACTTATTTCTCTTACATACCTTATAGCCATTATGTGATCATGCAATCCACCTATATACCCATCGGCATTTTCGGCATCTTCGGCAACGCTCTTGTGCTGATCGCCTACCTCAGCTACAAGAAGATGAGAGCCATTGACTGTGCTCATTTGATAGCTGCATTGTCAGTTGGAAATGTAATCAGCGGTTTCGGTGCACTCATAATTTCGGCATCACGATTACAAATCGCCCTTTTCAATGATTTCAACTTTTCTCGCTTTAACTGTATCTTTGGCGCGGTGGTCGTGTTCATCGGCTTGGAAATGAGCCAAGCAATTACTATGGCGATCGCCATTGATAGACTTAAAGCAGTTAGTGATCCGTTTGCCTATTTATCGTCAAACAATCGACTGTTCGCCGGCATCAGTTTTTTAGTATCCATTCTGGCTGGACTTTCAAATATCATTTTATCCGTCGTCGGTGTCGACTTTAGTACACAACCATCGCGTTGCAATTGGTGTAAGTGATTAATGCATGATTACTCACAAATAAAGTGGGAGTTGAAGTAATTTATTTCTCTGTTTTGGGAGGACCTTTGCGATTGGGCAGAGTGCAATATGTTCTCCTCACAATTAACTGTTCAGTCTCATGAAAAATTTACTTCTAGAAAAAATGAGTCGTGCAATTCTTTTCAGCCAGTAGTGTAAATAGCGTATGCGCTAGTATATTCAACATTGGAAATGCCCTGACTGGGCCTTTGATTGCCGCCATCTATGTAATCGTCGTCTACAAGCAGCGTAAGTGGAAAAAATTGTTCAGTGGCATTGCCCACAGCAGCACGCTTAACAGAAATAAATCTCTTGCGGCCCAAGCAAAGATGACAAACCTGCTTACAATACTAGTGGCAGTCTATTGCATTCTGGTTGCTGTGCCTCTTACAATGCTTTATTTGTGGAGCCAATTGAAGCTGTACACGGACTTCACTAAAAATTACCTGTCAACGTTCAGAACAATTAGTATGTGCCTGAATTCGAGTCTAAGTGTGATATTTTACGCCAGCTCGAGTTCACTCATACGGCCGTTTCTAATCAGAGTGTTGCGTTGCGGAAGAGTCGAATAAGCTTTTAACGAAAAATTGATCAACTATTATTATTCTCATTTGAATCGCAGAAGAGATCTGTGTTCAATATTTCTGCTAGGACGGTCATTTCACGATCGATTGTCGGTTATTTCTTCACATCAGCAGACTTTGCTCAAATTTACTTGATATGCTAGAGGGTAAGAGTTATATTTTGAACGCTCATGTAGACAGCCTATACTATTCTAAGAATGAGTAGCTCTACTGTGAAAGGGCTCTTTGCGTGAGCCATACTATTGTCTTCGGGCGGTATTTAATATCGCGGGATTTCTTGTTAGCATTTCAGTTTTTCATTTTCGCTTATTATTATCATCCAGCTTTAACCAGGCGGGCATTAGAGAGGAAGAATTGCAGTGGTGGGATACATATTTCGGAACCAAACAAAATGACGCTGTAAAGTTGCTTGAACGATCGAGACAACGAAATTTGTGATCGATGTATCCATCAGCCGCCGCTATGTCTGTCGACTGCGTTAAAGACCGTCCCCTTGTTCAAATGATGCCCCCTATCCTTAATGAGCGCCGAGGCAAAGAAACGGACGGATGACGCATAGGAATGACAGTAATAATTTCGCGGCCGACAGTTGAGTACAATCGGAGGCGACCTTGTATCTTCGCGCGTCGACCCGTCGTCGGTCCGGGTCAGAATTTTTACAACCGATTCTGGTTTTCTTCTTCGCTTCTATTCGCGTCCGCCCTCTGACCCTAATCCCGTCGTCGGCCGTCCATCGTCTCGTGCGAAAGAAGAAATCGCCGCGCTGGGCCTTGACCCGTGTCCACTTTGGTTTTGTACTGACCCGTCCGTCCGTCCGTCCCCTTTCCCCTTCGACCTACGCGCCACGAGTTTCTCCTTGATCGGCCGTGCAGCGAATTCGGCGCTCTCGATAAGAGATGAGGATAGGAATTCCTTTGAACTCGACCTCGCGTTCTTCATAATGAACGGCGAATACAGCGGACACTAAAGAGGAACGCAAAGCGAATGCAGTAACAAAAAGTTGATGTTCCTGATTCGCTATACTTATCCAAGTAAAATTTAAAGAAAATTTACGTCACGCGCCATGAAATTTAACGAAAGGGAACCATGCGTGCTGTTCGAGAATTTAGTGCGACTTCTTCTCGATGGAAATGAAGTGCTGTGCTGTATTCGTCGCATTTCAGCGCTGTCCATCAGATGCTGCGATTTCATTACACACGTCATAGCGTAGAGAAGCAGAGATTGGAATTGCAAATTTGCACAAAAAGGGATAGCGTCGATGCTGTCTCCAGTGCCTTCAGAAGATCCCAATACAAATTCCATACCCTCGGCCGGGTAGAAACTTTTGGATTCCTTAGAAGGTCGGGTAGCGGACATAATCACAGCGAGGACTGTTCAATACGGCAAATAATTGAAGTTTCATTCCGGAAGTCGTGTTCGTAAATGGCGGTCGTCGGCCGACATTGTCACTACCCCAGCTGCATCCCGCTTAACTCATTCCTATGCGAACGACTGACGCAAGCACGATGTTCACTCTCGTGTGCAAACTAGCCTGTTAGGAAAAATAAATTTTGCACCTTCTTTTATAACTATTATGTTATGAATTGCTAACGGATATTTGCTGTAAGTCGAGGAGGGAGATGAATTGGGTAGCAGAGGGTAACTTGGAGATCTTTGGGTACACTTCTGGAAATACTCGCTCTCATGTACCCACAGTCATGCGCTTTTTAACATTTTGCCGACGCCAATTTGACCACCCCTCTCTATCATGTACGCCTTGCCGAAACCGCTCATCAGCGAAACCGCACGTGTCGGCTAAAAGACAATAACAGCGGGCATGAATTGATTACGCGCGTCGAAACGAAAGCGAGAAGAGAGAGCGCGGGGCACCAAGGGCGGGGTCACGGTTAGGTCGACAGCTGCGCGAATTATTTTTTGATGTCCATTCGAATAATTGCCGGTCGAAATTCGCGCCGTGAAGCGGCCGCTGGGATCGGTCAGCGCTATAATCGATATACGTGCGACCTCGCCGCGCTCTACCACTCCCTCCGACCGACCACATGAATCAGCGCCGAATTTAACGGTCGACGCGCCGTGCCGACCATAAGTGACCATTTGGTGCGACGCCCGCATCCCCACCGGTGCCACAAACGACGCGCTGACCGGCAATTCACTGTCAGTTTCCCATGCAAATCATTTATTCCTGAAGAAACTGTACGCCGATTTGACAGGACCCAGTGCTGGTCTTTGTTAATTTTTTTAGACTATGTTAGACTTAGACGCAGTTCGACGTCATATCAATGGAATTATGTCATACGCGATGCACGAAGGCTAGCTCTATCCAGATCTTTAGGCGCAACGATGGGATGCAGCGTGTAAATTACATCGAAAACGTATCGTTTTCACATCTCGTAGCGCTCCAATAGACGCAAAAGTGTTATTACTTCAGCCAAATTGAAATGTGTGTCACTAGCTGCTCATGGACTGAATCGTTCGCCGCTGAACGCCGAGTTGTCGGACGCCATTTTTAGATGAAAACCAATGGTTTCTTTATTGCACGCACCAAATATTACACTTTTGCGCAAAGCGCCACAAAACATGCGATAAGAAATACTGCAAAACGAACGTACAGACAAACAAGGAGACTGGCTAGGAATAGCCAAAGTGTCCCAATATGATGAATTGGCCAACGGCGAAAAATACGCTCCGAACATTGATCTCATAGTGTGTCCACTAATCGTTACAGTAACAAAGCATTGTCTAATTAGTCAAATAGTGAATAGTCGTAGGAATAGAACTAAATCAGAATACCAGCCGAAATATCATACAAAGAGAACATATGCCCGTAGGTAACAAATGTGCAATAATCATTGAGAAGAATGAATGAATAGGAGCTCCTATCAAAAGTGGTCATGCACCTCACAAACACACACAAAATAATAGTCGAAGACGATGAAAGAGAGACGAAATGAAACGGAGACCACACTTGGCTCATCTCGGTAAACGTCGCAAGAATACGCAACAAAATGATCAGAGACTCGCACCCGTAGCTGTACACGCAAAGTCCGTTGATATTTGATGAACTATATTGGCCGATAAACATTAACTGTTGATAAAACAAATCTGGCAAAAAATGATTGGTAGGAGAACTGCGCTGAGATAGGACACGCAGATATGACACAACGAAGCAGATTTTTCACAGCCACATATGTACAAATTTGCGTTTTGAGGGTACTTTTAACATATTATGGGCGTGTGGTACGGTGGGTTGTCAGGAGACATTTGAGCAATTTACACGGTAGCATTGCTCAGTCAAACAAAATTGCTACAAAGGATATCTTTTAATATTTTACTGCGTTCAGGAGGGTTGTGTGTGTCCAACAGTAGTAACCCTCAATGATTCTATCCGCTAAATCTTGCTCGTAACTACTGACTAATGAAGTCGCGGATCATCTTCGCACACAATCTCACAGATCTCCGTCAACTGGGCAACAGTTGCGCTGATGATGATGATAGTTTATAAGCGAGCAAACTCTACTTGAGAACCGCGGCGGTAAGGAGGACAAATTTTTCCAATAGACACTTGCCAAAGAGCAAGCAATAGCAAAAGAAGCAAAACCAATATGGTAGAAAAGGAATGTCGAAATGATAATGTTGAACTGCGCATTGAACAGTACCGCAATGAAAGGGGTCGGCGGCTCACTTATCGTCGGAATGGACAACTTTAGCTACCAAATTTATCAAGCCCAACTATGAAATTGATGCAAAACTAAGAAATGATTATTAGTATACATTTTTGGGAATTGATCGCAAAAATTTTCGTTGTCCATTTTCGACGATAACTCAGTCGAGCCCAAAGTCAAGACGAAAACATACGCAGCACAATTATTCGATCAACTGTATGGCAGAGCTGTCTGAGGCAACAATGTGGAATCAATTTGAGAGAACGACGCAGAGCAAATGAACATTCATGGCAACGCGCAATCAGCCAATATGACATTTTTTGTACTCGTCAACAAAGCGCTTTTGATTTTTTGCTGACTTCGGCCAAGATCGATGAGGAATGACACGAACGAGCACCAGAAAAGGCGCGGATCGAAATGAAAACGATCGACAGCTAAATGGCGAAGAAACAGCACGGAATAGATGGCATTCCTAATTGATATTGAGGAACACCATTCCACATTGAAGCGAAACTTTAAGAATGGCGCCGCTGACAAAATCAGACATCAGAATAATTGCAAATAAAAACGTCATCAGGGGGGACATTCCATACAATATTGAGTGTACAATAACGACCGGCCCGCAAAAGCGGACACGAGCAGTATTGGAAAGGATGACGGCACATCCATTCACCCATCCATCCGCGTATACTTGTCAACAATTTGCTCAACGTCCGAGCGTACATCGATATCGCCGTCTACCTATGCCACGTCCATAGGCGACGACGCATCAGCCACTCTCACCTCCGCACAATTTTGGAAGCAGTAACTTAAGATATCGGTCGGTGGGTTGGCATTGATCTTACACGCGTAATATTTAAGCGTCACTACTACCAAGTATCGTTTTTAAACACGTGAATACTTGTTCGTAGTTCACACGCTAAATTTTAACCCTCCATCCGTACCGCAAAATTAGTGTTTTCGGAATCGCGCGAGAGGTCAAACTGGTGGCTAGCGCGTCGTCTACATAATAAACTAACTCCAACGGTAGCCGGCGGCGCCCGTGTCTAACAGCACGCGTGCTACTTAATCGGTCAAGTATATAGCGGAGCGGCAGCGAGCCTTTCTCAGGTTCATTCCAAATTACGACGCTGCTTATCAGTACCAGTAAAACAGTCGACTTCAGGCGCGCTTTGACCGTAACCTCTGCTCTCACTACTCGGTCATAAGTCGACTGCTTGAATGCCGAGGCAATTGATCGGCACACAAGCGCGGACGTAAAAGAAGGTTGCCCGTAGAAGTTGGAATGAAGCTGAGAAAGGCTGCCAGTCGCCGCGCGAACAAAGCCTTAACAATTTGCGGCCGTCTCGAGGCGATCGCGCCGCGCATCAGAGGTGCTTGACCTGGGCGTCGATGTGAGGCGCGGGCACCAACTCGAAGGTCACCTCGACGGCGTCCGACAGCAACGAGCGGACGGGTAGATGAGCGATCAGCTCGTGCAGGAACTGTCCCTTGAGACCGTTGTCGCATCGCTCGCGCATAACAAATGTCTGCACGACGAAGGGCTTGTCCAAGTGAGCCGTGCCGAGCGGCCGCGCGTAGCCCTCCGCCATCATCTTCTCCGATGTCGGACTTGCCGAACCGCTCTAAAATTGCTCTCATTGCAATAACTATTAACGTATCCATAAATCTAATGGGTCACAAATGGAGAATAATATTGGAGCATTTCTTAATGACAAAATCACGGTAACAGAGACGAAATCTAACAATGCTTTGGGGTTTCTCGCAACAATTGAATTGTTCTCATAATTTAACGTCGCTATTTGAAAGAAAAATGAAATTAAGTGCAAAAGTGATTAAGTTAAAAGAGCATTTAATACTTGTGCAATTATACAGCCCCTCCTCGTATTATATTTGGCGTCACGCTATTTGGCTTTCGATTATCTCGTCAGCACGCGCGCATAGCCTGACAAGGATAAAGCACCTTGTTGTTGTTGTAACAATTACCTTAAGAGAGGAAAAATAGGAAGAGATTAACTTTTATAGTAACTAATTACGGAAGATTAGTCTTACGAAGTTGGCGTGATCACTACTTAATTGTATAAGGACACTTATTCTGGAAAAAAGTCGTCGCTGACGTATTCGTTAATAGGTCACAAACTTTACGGTAATAAATCTCCTTTCACATGATATTTACAGTCGCACGACTTTATAATATTAGTAGAGATCTATTCTGATCGTAAACACAGCGTCCAAAACAGCATTAAATTCAAATAAAATGGAATCAAAGATTCTCGTGAGCATTGCATGGGCGCTGAAGAGCGCACCATACGGTACTGACGCGCGTTCGCGCCTCGCGTGCGATGCGTTCAACAACTGTCTCCTCCCCTGTCCCTATATATGCTCATTAGGAGAGAGATTGGACATGAAATATTCTTACGGTATGATCGTGTTCCTCCTTGTTACGCCGCTCCTCGGCCAGTTGCTGATGGAGCGATTCGACAACGGCGGAGACGGCGGCCTGATTCTCATCGGCGACCGCGCGATAGAGATCCTTATTGGGTGAGTGGTTGGCGAGCGCCTCTCGCAGTTCCTGTCGGCGGTGGACGGCGAACAAATGCTCGCGGCATTGCTCGCGCGTCCTGAAGCGCTTGTCGCACTTCGTGCAGCGGAAGCGTTTAGCCACTTTGCCTGAATCGAGTTGAACGTTGGGCGCTTGCATCGACAGATACTTTCAACGTTTATTCTAAACTGCGAACGACTGTCATGCCGATTTACTCTAATTCGCAACGCGTCGGCACATGAAATAGCGCAACGCAGTCATCTTTCTTTACTCGCGCTCTTAAAGCTAAAATCGATAGCTCAATTGATGATTGATAAATACTGCGCGCGCGCTATGTATTCCTGTGCTTCACAGGAGTACATCGATTGCGAATTGTAACACAACAATTTCAGTGCATTTTCAGCAAATAGATCGACTTACTAGGCGAAACGGTTGTGGTCGCATTGGCATTTTCGGGCGATTCGGCGACGTGCTTATCGGGCGAGCCGTATTTGCGCTCGTAGGAGCCGCCGAGTCGGTGCACCTCTTTGTGACGCTTCAGTGAGTGAGCGTAGCGGTATTCCCTGAAAATGACGACGTTAACGTATTTTTTCAAAATTCTAATTAATCTTATATCAATATTCATATAAATATAAATGAAGGATTAGATCGCTGTATTCTTACGCTCTTTGCCCGTGTAAAGGTGTATATATGTGTACGCAGTCGTTAATAAATATCCTAATAATGCAAAGAGTTCGAAAATGTGAAATTGTGTGCCACTCTAACACTGCTTGCAGCAATTTGCATCCTGCGTTATAACTAACGCATGTTATTGTAAACTTTTGCAAATGATACTGCAACCTACAGAATTATTATAAAATGATCGGAGAGCCGCATGAGAAGAGCAGACAGTACCTGAGGCAAACGTTGCAGACGTGCGGCTCCCCGCTGATCGGCGTGCCCAGGGTATGGCGCTTCTCATGAGTTGAGAGATTGGACGGCCACGGCGTGTAATAAGTGCAGTAGCTGCAGCGGTAGAGCTTCTTTCCATTATTATTGATAACTAGCGGAAGACCCTTTGTCCCATCCTCTTCACACTCGACCGCTTCCACTGATTCTGTATTGGCCGATCGATTAATATCTGCAAATAATGACATGAGATCAAGTCATTAATAGCAATCACTTTTGGGACAATTTGCAAGTATCGATCGTACTGATCGATGCCTCTACTCTAAACTTAGGGCCTTATCGCTCATATGACGATGTTGCACGTTAGTCGAATATATATAAGCAATTCAGGAAACGCTCGAAAGTTAAAAAGTGATGCTCCCTCGCATAGAGAAATCATGCACGAATTGCATCTAAATTATCCAAAAACATAAGCGATCAAATGTGCTCGAATACTGCTTCTCGGTGTACTTAATTAAACCTCTTACTATATGGATTCCCACAATCAAAATTAGTTTCGACTGATTTCGGCTTCAGTATTTAATGAGAGTTTAAAAGTATCTCCAATGTTCATTAGATTTCGTTACGAATGGAATGATCTGCTATGGAAAGGGGTTACGGTAATTTTTACGTTTGCTTACGCTGTGTTATGATGCATTTGTGTAGCGTTGAGTATGTTCAGCCCCTGGAACTAACAGTCGCAGCACTATGCGATATAAAGAGAGGCGGCTAATAGACTAGCAGAATAAATTCATTTGCATAGTTGCGCCCTTTACGATGTATTCTGCTAGCACTTCATAACGTTTGATCGTAATTATTTGAGCTAGTTTAAGATAAACCGCCGCTCCACGCCCATAATTAGCGCAAAGCCGCACGTATATACAAAGTCAATGTAAAACGAATATTAAATAATCGACTGACCGAGTTGATGCTCGATATTAGTCGTCGCATGGTCGCCTTCCTGTTTGAAAGAGGCCATTGCCGCACTGGCGGCGATTGTATTGGTCTTGGCACGAATCTCGTCGGGATGATCATTGATGATATGCAATTGATGTTCGATGATATCATCGAAAGCGAGCGAACAGAACTCGCACGGCAGCTGATTCAGTTGCTGTTCGGCCTAGAAATAATGGCACAAATGAGTTATTGACGCCTTCCATTCGAGTCTTATGAAACTATTCTAATATTCGACAGCAGAGAGGAAGCGGGGAGGGGCGGACTGGCCACGTTCATTCGCCTACTCATTTCACTATCAATATTCCTATGCAACATGGACAGATTAGACTTGGTGAACAAAAAACGAGACGGTGGCACCCTCACTGACTAGTATTAACAGCTTTCGCTTTCACTTCAACTAGAATCATCGCATACAAAAGTCATATGAGACTGGCAACGCGCATCAACATGACTAAGCACGTCGTGTCATTTAGAAAAGCCACAATTACATTAAGTAGGAATGCAATTTCTCAACTAACTTTCATTAAGACTTGAAAACTTTGCGCTTCCGTTGCTGATATCACCGTTGATCCCTATTAGACGCCGATAAAAACTGCGCGTAAATGATTACCTTGATTTGCGCCGCCTGTTCAGTCGCTTTCTGGAAGGATGCCAAAATATCGGCGGGCACTTCATTGGCGTGATCGCGTTGCATGTGCAACTGCAAGAGAGCAGTCGACTTGAATCGACCGTCGCACACGGGACACACTTCCGTGAAGCTTGCGTAGCTGAAATAATAAATGACGCATGAAGCTTGCAGTATACTTTTGTACTTTTTGGAATGGGATACGGTCGTCTCTAGTACCCTTGGAAAAAGGATACATTTAGCAGCAACTTCGTTATAGGGAGAAGCCACGCGCCTCCCCCTTGCACGTACACGATCCTAGGTCCGTTCGAAAGACGTGTTAGCTCAAAGCCGCTAGCAAATGTCGCGGACAATGATCAGTGTGGGCAAAGTTTTTCGATGACATAACGTACCTCAAATAGGGACTCGAGTCGTCACGCATGCGCGAAGACGAATTCGAAGTGACAGTGACATTGGGCGGGCCAGACGAATCGGAGGCGCTTAGGTTGATCATCATCGGTCGCTGTTGGCCGACATCGCCGCCGCTCGATGGAACGCCGTTTGAATTGGCGCTCTTATTGCGATTCTGACTGGGCGGAGTGCCGAGCGGAACGATACCGTGCGCCTCTTGCTTATGAGCGCGCAGCAACTGCCGCGTATTCATCTCCTTCAGGCAAATGTCGCAGCTGAAATAATCCCACAACAATAAGAGTACTTCTTTTTACCAACCGAATATTGTAGCGTCCAAATGTGATTCAAAGAAAAATACAAGATTTGATTCAAAGGAAAATTAGAGATAACAGAAAAGAATCGTCTTTCGATTTATGCCCTTCCCCAACCTCCGTGGCCATATCGGGGACGCGAGGAGGGAGAGAGATTGGCTATCGCGTCGTGCGCCCTCTGGAGCCCATAATAGATCGCGAAACGCACCGAAACGAGAGCGTGCCCGTCTTTTCCTTTTCGAGAGTATCAATGTTGCCGATGACGGTTTTGTTCTCGTCGATGACGATGCCGTGCATCTTCAGCATATGAGTGCGCAGGAAATACTTGTTGCAAACCTATAAATAAGCAGTTTCAAAACAATTCTCTCTCTCTCTGTTAGAAATTACAATTGCTTTAAAAGTGAATGACAAAAGCTGATTCAGATATAATTTTTTCCAAGTATAATTAAGGTTACAACAAAAAAATCGGTATGAACAAATTTTGAATGCTTGAATTTTAATCACATAAGACTATTTGTACGAAAAGAAAGATTGAAATGAAGGCACGTTAACTAACTAATATCCCCTCAAAGTGAAAGTGGACGAGGCGCCCTAGCCTGCCTATATATATGCATGATAAAAATTTGACGTTACCTCCTTATTGCACAAGTCGCAGTAATTTTTGCCCGTGATGTACTGGCGTTTCGGCTTCGGCGTTTGCTGCTGAAGGTGCTGCGGAGGCGTTGAATCGGCCGCCGCCTGTTGCAGCATGAACGGATTGGGCAGTTGCTGTACGCCGCCGGCGACGGTGAGACCCGGACCCGGGCTATCCTCGCTCGACGCGATGCCGTGAATGTTGAAGCGGTGCTGTCGGAGGAAATACTTTGAACAGAATTCTTTATCGCAAATCTCGCAGTAAGAGTCCGGATCGACGGCGGTCGGACGAGGCGGCGTTGTCGTGTTATCGATGGATGACTGAAAATGAAACATCTATCATGAAAAGCCTATGGCGATCAAAGTTTGACAGTTTTAAGACTAGCGAGCGCTGCGTATGCTCTCATCTTAGCGTTCGCGTTGAGATGTCAAACACTATTGCTCGCAACATATGATACTACATCAAAGTTGTAATACGAAATTTCAACGACATAATGCATACTCTGTTAAATACTACTGTTGTAAACTGATTTGAAGAAAAAGCCCGCTTACTAAGCATGAAAATTCAGTCGCCGTAATGAATCGTTGTGGAATGAACCCATAAATTCTCCTCATATATTTATAAACTACAGACTGGCAAGCAAAGATGCCGTCGTAATTTAATGAGTCGCTGTGATGTTTAGAAGGTCAATCCGTTACCGCGTGCTGCTGCTGAGATGCGAGCAGCGAATGCAAAGAGTTGGTCGTAGTTGGAGCCGAAGTGGTCGGCAGAGCGAGCGAAGCGCTATGCTCGCGAAATTTGTGCGTCGCCAGCGTGAAATACGTGGGGAAGACCCGTGTGCATACCTAAAGAAGCAATAAAGTCTATTTGGACAATCAACATTTGGACGCAAATTTGAACAATGTGCATTCCAATACGGTTCACTGCGTCGCCAATCTACTACCACACACCGCCAATCAGCTCGGCAGTGGGAATTTGATGATTGGTTATTTTTTCGCATCCAAGAACTTTAGAGTAGGCGAAAGTAAATATAGTTTTCAGAATCCTCCCCATTTTTCAGCGCAATATCTGACCGAATCATATGCGTATTAATATTCCGCGTTCCACTATTGCATAATAACACTAATTGACTGACCTCGCACTGGAAGACGCCGTGCTGCTGTCCAGCTGATGACGTAACAGCGGCGAGGAGAGAATCGAGCGATGAGCGCGGCTTGCCGCTCACGTCCAGAAGGTCCGAAATCTTTGGCTGCTTCGGCTCGGGCTGCTGCGTGTTCGCCACGATCACTGACGTCTGCATGAATGAATGAGTTAAATGTACGAAATTATAAATCTTGGATTATAATAATTTCGGTATGGTTTTTGGTAAAAACATGACATATTTATAATTATCGAGCAAATAATAATAATAAAATTAATATAATCGTACTCTACCCATGATGCTGTTAAAGTCAAAGTACACTCGGTCGATACAAAATGTACGGGAGAAAAGTGAAAGTCTATGACATCTGGATCGACGAACACGGTTGATTATCAATGCTAGTTCGGGTCATTTCCCGTTGTAGTAGTCAATCTTCAAGACCTACCTGAAGAGCTTCAGCTAAAGCCGGCGAGCCTTTGGTCATATTTCTGACAGGCGAGCAATCGCTGCTGTTGTGGCCGTTGGTGCTGGCCGGTCGTTTGCGCGACGATGGCGAATCGGACGCCGACTGCGGCGTATCCTCAGTGAAGATGCCGTGTTTCTTCTGTTTGTGTGTACGTAGGAAGTACTTGTTGCAAAACTCCTTCTCGCACAGCTCGCAGTAAGCTTCCTAAAGCGGCACATGCAAATTCTCTAATACTGCATAAGAGACACGGCGCAGTTTTGCGTGCAACCTGCGTTCCCAATTATGACACTACAAAATCAAGTTGTAATTAGTATCGCTACGGAGCGATCACAAACAATCCGGTTAATTTGTCGCTTCCGAAGCGAAAAAAGCAGAAAAAAACGGCTTGGAACTGGTTGGTATTTTAAACCCAATTAATCACTACTCTTTTCAGCCTTGGGCAATGAGAGTGGTAAATTTGCTCTGTTAATCCTGTCACTCTCTCATCGAATAAGTAACTTGTCATCCCTCGGTGACAATAAGGCAGGTTAAAGTAATAGGTGACAGCAAATTATCAACTCACTCTGCCCCTCTCTGCACAATGTACTATTGCAGTGCGCCATTAGCAAAAAATCCATAAACAGCACTGCGCCTTGGTTATTGCGGTTGAGGGTGAGGACATATTGTTACGGTCATACGCATACGAATTATAGATTATAGCACGTATGAGGCATTGTATAGTTAGGTGTTTAAACGTATGGAAATTTAATTTCAGATAGATGAACGAACGTAAATAACTAATCATCATCCTAATTGTCTAATCGACTCAAGGACGTATAAGCTGCCCACAGTGAAATATCAATGGCATCTTGATTAAAGTAGGGATGCCAAAGGGTTGAAGAGAGCTCGTTGATCCTCAATGCTAAAGGATAAGCACCGATGTAGCTTTGAAGCTATTGGGTACGGCATTCTACTACCGTTTGAATTGAGTAGCATAGAGAAGACTTTTCAGGATCGTAACATCGCGACGACGTTAAATTTCAGTTATAAAATGTTCTGCATGTGTGAAACATGTTTAAATTAGACGCGACTGTCAACCATAGACGTACCTTGTTGATCGGACTGCGGTCTTGAGTGAGGACGCCGGCGGATGTGGACGGTTGCGGGGTGATCTGTCCCTGGTGCAAGACATTGACGCCGGTGTGCTGACCGAGCGCCGCAGCTAACGCCGATAGTGGCGTAGTCGACGCCTGATTCAGGTTCGACAAGGAGGGCGGGACGAAGCCGGG